>CAVLJG010003643.1:0-158833 GCA_963669975.1 Acanthoscelides obtectus
ACCTTTGCCGAGAATATGTCATGCACCACGTGCGTGCTTGTGCAAGCCCGACTTTTAAAAGTACAGATGGATACTCAAACATTTCGAACAAATTAATTTTCCCTTATGTATGCAAGACAGAATGTTTATGTTGGCATCCGTTTTGGCTGCATGAAGTTTAATGCTGCTGATCAAAAGCCTGTCTTACGAGTGTCCTATGCACAACATTGACTTATTTGGAGAAAATAGCGAGCACTTCAAACATGAAGTATCTCTAAATATGACAGAGTATACGAAAATACAATGGTTAAACGATTCAGGTAAAGCTGACGGCTGAAAATGGCTGTTAGGCATCGTTTTATCATAGTAGAGGATACTCTAATATCAGTAAAATATATTTCTATAAGATGTTGCCTTGTTTTAATTTCAATTCAATGATATTCAACTTTATTACGCTTTTTTCTTTTACTACAGTTTTCCAACGACATGCCTTTCCCAAATCTACGATGATAACAGATTTGTATAACCTGGAGGTTTGCATGCAACTTGCGTTTTGACGTAATGGCTCGGCTCAAAACAAAGCAAAAAGGTCTTGTCATCCTGATGACACTCGTAGAGCCACGAATCTGGTCCATGAAGTGAGAAATGCACTCCATGAATTCCGCAATGAACATTGGAGCGACTTTCTGGCGGGGATGCTTGAATCAAGTATTCCTCTCTGGAAAGTGGCAAAATCGCTCAAAAAGGGAAGGCAAGAACACCTACCATATATTCATGGTCCTGGGGGCATAGCTTCCAGGACTGAGGATAGAGTGGAGGATTTTGCTGACGTCATGGAAAGGCAGTTCTTTCCCAATTATGATCTGGACAATGACCTTGACCAGGAAAGATAAATTGTAAGATCTGTCAGGAGATATTTCAGAGAGAATGGCGACAACATTTGTGCTAACATCGGTGACTCCTTTTCGGAAGATTCTTCTACGGAGGACTCTTAAGATGAATCTCTGCCTAGCACATCAACGGAATCCTCTGAGATCCCGTTTTGCACACCAGCAGTGCTCCAAGGCCGCATTGAGGACCTAAAGGTGCCGAAAGCACCTGGAGAGGATCAAACCACTAGCAAAGCCCTGAAGTTGTTTTCGCCCAAGGCTTATCTGGAGGCAATAATCAATGCAATGCTCAGAACTCATTACTTCCATAAGGCGTGGAAGATCGCTGAAGTCATCATGATCCCAAAGAAGGCAGGTTTGATATTTCCCCAGGATTACCATCCCATTAGGCTACTGTCAGCTCCGTTTAAGCTCGCTGAAAGGGTGATTTATCGTCACCTTGAGAATTTCTCGTCAGATCACCATGTGCTTGCTAACGCCCAATTCGGCATTCGGTCTGGGGAAAGCGCGGAGCTACAGGCAGTTAGACTGGTGGAGCATGTAACCAGGGGGTTCACCCTGATCAAAAGTACTGGTATCTTGCTTTTAGATGTATAATAGGCATTTGACAAGGTGTGGCACATGGGCCTCTTGTATAAGCTCATCGAAAAGGGTTTTCCATTTTTGCTACTAGAACTGTTGAAATCTTTTCTAGAAGGAAGGAAGTTTCGGATCAAAACTAACATTGTGTTGTCAACAACACGGCCCGTGAGAGCCGGTGTTCCTCGGGCTTCGGTGTTAGAACCGATCCTTTAATCACTTTATATACATGACGTCCCTTGCCACAGCAACTGTGAAGTCTATCTCTACTCTGACGACACTGCACTGCTAGCCCAGTCTTGTTCTGGTAGCCTGGTTCACAACAGGCTGCATAGTGTGGTGGAGGAAGCATTTGAGTGGGCGGATCGGTGGTTTATCAAATTTAATACTTCGAAAACGCAAGCAATCTATTGTACCAAAAAACGTCGCTGTGCCCTATCAGAGGTATCAGTGAATGGAACTCGCATACCGTGGGAGCAATCTGTCAGGTACCGTGGAGTCATCATTGATAACAGGTTGACCTGGCAGAAACTTACTGATATTGTAAAAACAAAATTCCAAATTACCTTTCGGCAGCTTTATCCTTTGTTGTGCAGAAATTCAAAATTAAGTTCGATCAACAAGATTCGGTTGAATAAAATGGTCATAAGACCCGCAATCGTCTACGTATGCACGGCTTGGTGTTTTCTTGCCTAGACGCTCATGCAGAGACTGTAAGTCCTGCAAAACAGAACCCTACGCACAATCACTAACGCCCCTTGGTACGTGTCAAGTGAGACCATTCACAGAGATCTTGATATGCCATATCTAAGGGATTATGTAAAACGACAGGCGCAGCGGCGTTATAGTCAAGCCGAATCGCACAGCAATTGAGAATTCAGACCAGCCAAAATTATTTCAGTATACAAAACCGATCAAACTTATTTTTTTGGTTTTTCGAGCAGTCAAAGCAATAATGCTTAAACTACTTCAAATGATTTACTTCTTTTCTTTGCTCTATTTCTTCATTCCTATCTTTCCTTTTTTCCTTTTTCCCCTGGAACATGTTTGGTATCTGGTTAGCCAGACCTGACAGACTAACAGACCGACGAGGCTTTTAACTAAGAGCAAAGGTCCACCGGACCGCTCTGACGAACAATAACGGATAGTAGTGGTTGGTCCAAAACGTCACATATATAAGCCCTGTTCGTACAGCTGTCACCAACCTGTCAGTGATCGTGTCCAAGACCCCGCCACACAAATTCGTTTATTCTGCTACGCCATTTAGACAGAATTCACACAGCTGGCTCCCAGACACAGTCGCCAATAAGTCACCGACCAGCGTACAAACAAAAGTATTATCTCCTGTAAGTGTCTTAGGCTTTTTAAGGTTAAATGTTACAAAAATTGCTTTTAACAAGTATCTTCCCTTATCAATGGATTCCATTCAGATGTGTTATAAACTTTTGTGTTATAAAATGCTTGACAGTCTTGGTATATACGAAGACCATTTTCAAAGTAAGAACCGACTATGTATGGTGCCCGCGCAATACTGACACGTGACGCCCGTTCAACCTCAGATACTCTTAGTCAGTCTTTCACTATGCCGCCATTACGTTTGACGACTCTATCGGTATTGGTTGTGTGGTTATACTGTAGAGTAAACCCACCGATTTTGAGGTGCGCTAAATAATTCGGTCTTTAAATGCAAAAAAAACTTCGTCCTGCTATAATGCTGAGATGATGCAATGAAATATTATTGAAGCTTAGGCGCATGTTGCAGCAAGGACACTGACGCAAGAACACCAAGTCGAGAATAACTGGATCATTAACCATACAGTCCTGACTTAACACCATGAGACTTCAGTCTTTTCAAAAAATTAAGAAATTTGTGCGTGGAAAGCGCTTAGAAAATGACATGTTGAAAGGAACAGTTATTAACTGGTTTAATGATCAGGTGGTAGCATTCTTTGACGACAGGATCCTAAAGAACATGTCACGACCTGACAAATGTTTGAATGAATATGATGCCTATGTAGAAAAATAAAAAAAGATGGTAGTTTAGTTTGTGTTACAATTTACGTTCATAAAGTCTCACAGTCATTAAAAACGGGGATCCTACTAAAAAAATGACGATCGTTTATTCAACCATTACTAAGAAAGTGTGCGAAAAGGGTAAGGTACAGTTGTACTTGTGATCATGCGGTTACTCAAGTCCTTACAGGGCGAGACACTCAGATTTAGGCCTGCCAGGGGGTGTCTACAGGAAGGGGTGTTATCTCCCCTTTTGTGTTCGCTCCTGGTAGATAATTTGATTGTCATTATTCGCCTTGGGAGGCCGAGATTCAAGCATATGCAGACGATCTAGTCATCCTAGTCAGAGGGGAATCTGGGGAACATATCTCGTGAACACTCCAGGACGTCTTAACCGCAATAGCGGATTGGTGAAGGGGAAGGACTGTCAACCCGCAAAATATGGTCATCGTACCTTTTACCAGAAAGTGAAAACTGGATGGAATTTAACCTCCAACAATCCAAGGTGAAAATGTACCATTTGCAAACGCGGCGAAATATCAAGGATAAAACACTAAACTGAAATTCGCATCTGGAAGCAGTCCTTAAGAAGGCAATGATTACGCTATGGAACTGCCGAAGTGTCTGTGGAATGAACTGGGCAATGAAATCTAACCAAATGTTTTGGCTTTATACCATGGTTATTAGACCTATGATAACCTATTGATCTGTAGCTTGGTGGGGCAAGGCCGCACAAAGAACTGACCAAGCACAGCTGAGCGCAATAGAGACAGAGGCTTGTATGTTGATCACTGGTGCGTTTCGTATCACACCAACTGCAGCTTTGGAGGTCCTTCTTAATTTACCCCCTTGCCGATATACCTGGAAGGCAAGAAGGACGTTCTACAGACTAAATCATGTGGCAAATAGTATAATGGACAATATCACTATGGAGGAGACGGACATGCTGGTGGACTTACAAAACCATCACAGCCTGGGAATGCCTCCTGATATAATGCCAAAGATAACAAGATATGCTAAACCTTACTCAGTGACAGCTCCATACAGGAATGATTGGGAACAGTAAGTTAACCTGATAAGGAAAGGTATCTGTGCATGCACAGATGGCTCCAAGACCGAGGTAGGTGTTGGAGCTGGTATCTTCGTGCCGAAGCTAAAGATTAAAAAATCTGTCAGCCTAGGTACCTCAGCATCGATATTCCAGGCAGAGTGATACGCTACAGAACTGGGTACCAGAATGATCGCAGAACGACAACTGAGATACAGAACTATAATTATTTTTTCAGATGGTCAAGCCGCACTTAAAGCACTTGACTCTCGACATCGAAATTAGTGTAGAATAGCAAAGAAGCTCTCGGTGGCATAGGGGCGGGAAATGAAGTCCGTCTCATATGAATCCCAGGCACACAGGTCTAGAGGGAAACGAGACAGCTGACACTCTGGCAAAGAGTGGGGCTAGCACACCCTTCATTGGGCCTGAGCCAGCGATTGTGATACCATACAATACGGCTAAACAAATAGTCTCTGCAGAGATGGACAGAAAGATCCACGGGAGGGATTAGTTACAAAGAAGGTAACAGACTCATTGTTACCGCTGAGCAGGAATAGCCTCAAAGCTCTAGCAGGACTGTACACTGGTCATTGCAAATTGCGTCTGATGAGCAGGCTGGGCTTGGCGGAAGACGCTGAGTGCAGATTATGCATGGAGGGAGATGAAACGGTCAGGCATTTATTGTGTAGATGCCTTGCAATTGCAAGAATCAGGTACAATATACTTGGACACATAGTACTCCAATCAGATCTGAATGATATTTATTTAATCAACTTAATCGACTTCCTCAGGAGGTCGGAGCTACTGGGGGAAATATAAATAGGTGTGAGCCACAATAGACCAAAGAGTCGCAGTGGAGGATCGTTATTGATGCACTCACAATAAACCTAACCTAACCTAGCCTACTCAAGTTATTTCAAAGTAGTTTCTTTCGTCATATTTATGGTTTCAAGTATAGTTATGTTGATATAACCGTTCTATAAAACGGAAACACAAATTTTCTCCAACTCACTGAAAATGGGCGAAGGTAAAAATAAGAGATTTCCAAACAACTTTTGCGAAACATTCATGAATATTTTTTGTGTATCATGTTCTAAAATTTGATAAATATAAGAGCTTACATCGTTCAGATGCTGCAGAACTGTAACCGACTTTGGACATTATTTGAGTAACTAAGACCGTGCTTGCTCTTGTACAACGGTTAAAAATTGTTCAATTGTCCAACCTATCTTTCGGTAGCTTCTATGTCACGTTACAATAGAAGCATCGCAGCTTTGCAGACGCATAGAGGAATAATAACTTCAATGCAGTCTGTATTTTATATGGAGTATTTGTCTTGGAAGTCAATCAGGTTTGAGTGCTGTGCAGTGGGTTTCCGCACAGCAGACCGAACTGAACATACTTTTAATCAAGCTAATTGAGTTTGATTGTTAATTAAACCGTCCCGAGGGAAGCACTGTTGAAAAATCGGTAAGGGACCTGTTAATTTCCGCTCCAGAAGACACCCTTATACCTCCGCGATTGACCGGTCATGCGAGAAATTAATTTGCTAGAAAAGATGGGATAGGTTTGGCAGCCACTTGTTGAAAAATTGTTGATTAAGTCAAACTTCAACCAAACGTGAATGGAGATGTTGATACCTAGATACCAATAAGCAATAATGTTGGGCAGTTCTCCTCAAATCAAAAATGATACGTTAAAGTGTACAGGCCGTTACACTCAATGTTATACAAGGAAATGAAAAACTGGATCCGGCTCTGTGATGTTGAGCTCTCAAAACATACAAAATCTATTATGGCATTTAATAAGCACCAATAGTTGGGCTGTTGTGAACATAGTAAGACACGACAGTTCAAAAGCTGATGATTTTGATAAACCACAAAACAGTTGAAAAAATCGAATTCGATCCTGGACAACTCTGTCATTCTGCTAAGTAGGTGAGTGAAACGTCTTATGGGCGAACTGCCAACACCAAGGTCATCCTCTCCAGGTAAAGTCGAGGAAACTTCACTACTGGCATCACGTGATGTGCTGCTTGACGGATTCTCTACCTTTATCTAAATGTAAAAATATCAAATATAGCGTTTGTTTTCGTTGATACCCAGGTTATCAACGCTGTTGCTTTTTGAGATATTTCGTTAAAAATAAGTATAAAATAAAGTAGTATCAGTAGCTATTATGGTATACGTGAGCTGTATTGTGACTATTGTGCGAGATGCAGGACTCCAGAAGACTATGGCATAAAGTGTTACAGGTAGGCTGTGAACTTAACATATATTATCGGCATGATGTAGTTGGTAGATTATTTAAAATTGCATGCCTGGATTCAGCCTCTCTATAATCTTTGTAGTTCGCCACGTTATATAAAGTACGAAAGTTTCTTGACATGGTAATATGGCCAAAGTACAGTCATAAGATTTATAAACCAAAGTTCTGCCCTTCTAGGCCAACAAATTAAAGGCATAGAACTGAGCAAAGTGAGTAGAGGTGACTAGCTTATTTACAAAGAATTATGAATTCATTACAGTTTTCTGTATTTTATCATTATCAAGAAGCAATTCGATAAAGTGACGCACATGTTTTGCAACACACAACATTTGGAATAAATCTATCCATATTTTCATGTAATATGATCTTGGTACCATTGCCAACAGCGTATGATTATTTTTTTAAACTAAATATATCTTGTGCTTTAGAATTAGTTTTGGATTCTATTATCTATTATCCTAACAAAACTAACGTACCACTGGTAGTACAATCGTGGTCAGTGACAACGAAGCCTTGTGCAAGCATCTCTGACTAACCGTGTTCCTTTTCATCTCCATATAGTCCTTTATCGATGTTTTGCCTGCCTTGGCGGTCTATTTTATCATAAAGGTAAAAGTACAGGTTGTCAACCCTTCCAATCATCAAGGGCCCATTTTTTGGATGAAAAGTTTGACATAGAAGACAAGCTGGAAATCTTAATGACAGTCTAACCAACATTGTTAGACTTTGGGTGAAATCAGTGATGCTGGAAAACCAAATGAAGTAAACAAAAAAGCCACTCAGGGCGCCAAATTTAAGCTCATCATTTTTTTTATCTGAGGATATTCAAACTCCTTGTGTATAATTCTTCTTATTAAATACGCCAACATTTTACAACAAAAAGGGTTGGAGGAATATTAGGATTTTGCGCAAACGGCAGCTTCATTTTAATGCTTTTTCGGGAATCGATAAATCTAGGTCATGCAATATATACTTGTAAAAGCTTTGATAGGATACATCCAATATTAATCGGAGTCGGTATCAAACAATTATTGTTATTCGTTTCATATCTATTCACCTGATGTTACTGATATTATGATCCAACGTTGGACTGTTCATAAAAGCTCTTACTAACCTATGTATGTAACCATTGAAAGAGCATACTCATATTTATGATTTGTTTTTTAAAAATAACAGGTTCATACATTTTTTATTACTGTTAGGTATTGCTTTTCCCAGAATTTCCGCCATTCAGAATATAACAACTACAAACATTATGATGTATATTATTGAATGAACCAAGCAGAACAATTCGATTAAATATCATATTTATTTAACGAACGTTTTTCAGTTTTATTTTGAGACTCAAAAATAAATGTAAATTTTATGTAACTATGTAAATGAACATGCGCGTTGTGTAAGTTCAATTGCATGCAAAATTTCTGATCTGTGGCTTTAAGCTCACGGCAGTTATCGATGATGTGAATGCAATAGTGAGCAAAACTGATGAAAAACAAGCCAATGGCAGATATAGCAAGTACAGGGTGATATGAAAAATCGTGATCAATATTTCTCAGGCGGAAGGGACACCCAAAGATTCCTGCTTATGAAACAGAGAAAAAATATATCCACTGAACTTTTGGAGATGACAACTGGAGGCTTATACCTGTAATATGAACTGGAATGATATACTTACAAATTTCTCTGTCCCACAATGTACCAGAAGTGTAGGTAAATCTGGGACAATGGGAGTAATTATATCTACGCCACTGCTTCAATCAAAGCATTTTTACATGCCGCCCCAAAGGCAGTTCAGTTCTGGAGAAGAGTGTTCCAACAATTCAGGAATGACCCGCAGTTATCAAAAAAGGTTATGGGCAGACAAACACACTTTTCGAATAGTGGGCATTCGAAGCTTTGAAAATATACGGTGAGGACCAAGACATAGAAGTACAAGAAGTGTGTATAGGCACATAAGTATGTTAGAAAGAGATAGAAGCCCGGCTGGGTAGCGAGGCTCATCGCCACAGTGCCTAGCATCGCTGATGCAGGAGGTCGTGCAATCTGCCGCGTTGTAAATATGTTACACCAGTTCTTTGAATTAATATGCATATTGAAAATATGCACAAGTTTATTCTTTAAGTCCAAATAATGGTTTCATTGTGAGAGTACACATTCTTAAATTGTGAATTATGGGGAATCTGTTTAGGATTGATACCCGATCGGTTCTAACGGTGCTGCAGTTTAAGTCAAATGAAAGGTCAGGATCGCCGCAAATTCTGCAACATTGCATCATTGGTTTGTTTGACGAACCTAACGATTTTTCAGTATTTCTACCGGAATGAGACGACATTATTTACCGAAATACCGAAAAAGGGCACATTTTCCACGATTTCTTGAAAGAATTCAGATAGTTCCAGATGTTTTTCCAAAATAGAGGTAAGAATCGAAAATAAAGCTATAATAATTAAGCTCAAAACCAGTTATACATAAGCGGCCACTCAGGCAATCTAGCACACGATGGACGTAGGTTCGGGTTGCCTACAATTATCTGCGCACGTCCCTTATTCCGCTTTTCCTATATTGGTTTTTGTGCGTACAGCAGGGACAGACTGGTATATCACCGTCATTACCGCATGACCTGACAGTAATAACGGAATCAAGCTCGCCTGCATTTAGTTGAATATTAAATTAGAATTTCAGGTGATGAGGCGTCAAGTTCGGAGGTAAAACAGAAAAATATCCTGAATCTTAGAAGCAAGAGTTGCATCATTGGTTCGCTTGACAACATCGCGTCTTGTACATTCCAAGACAAGGTATCCACCTTCACGATAGTGCAGTGCTATCAGCGCCTCTTTTTTTTTCAACAAGTAGTGAAATACCGGTATGCTAATTAATGCTGATATGTGATAAAACAAGTTTTGTATGATGTAATGACGAGATCCCTTTTCGTTTGAAATTCTGTTGTATGTGAACAGGTATGGAATATGGAATATGGCGGACAAATTTCAATGTAGCTAATGTGTGAAGGTGAATTCTGATGTGAAATCTCGAGCCCGACACGGATCTGCTGTCAAAAATGATGGTTCAGATTCAACACAATTCACAATTCAAAAATGTGTACGCTCAAAATAAAACCATTATTTGGGCGTAAAGAATAAACTAACGCATATTTTTTAGTATATACTACTGCCACTGGTCGATAGAGAACCCAATAAATCAGAAGAATAAGACAACGTCGTTTCGGTTCTGACTGGAAGTCAACTTGAATCATCAAAAGAAGCTTATTTAAATTTTCTTCGACAAAACCTACTAGAACTGTTAGATGACATGCGATTAGCTAGCGACACAACAATGTAGTTCAGGATGACGGAGCTATACCGTACATATTTCTCCTACTTGGATTACAAAGCATTCATGACTGCAGAAATAGAATCACGTAATACGGCACTGTCTCTGTAATCCTCCTATTTGCTCCCTGTTTCCTTGATTGTTTCCTCATTCTATACGTAATGTAGAATGTTGAGAATCGAAGCCTTCAGGGTACCTGCAGCATTTAGTCTTTCTTAAGTAGGAACTGTTTAGGATTAGGAGTTCGTTGTTCATGAATTCTTGTCGGCTTAGTTCGAGATTTGATTTGACTTCTTGAAGGGAAATTTTAAGTTTTACTTAGACTGCATCAGTTCATGAAGCTTAACATTAATGTGTTTAAGAAAGCAACGCTATCGTCCCAAAATATTATTTGTAGAGTATTTGTGTCATCTCATTAGTTGGTGGCACTCATCGTCTAAAAATCCACAACATCCCGCACGGTAGCGGTGATAATATTCCATCTTCCATTCCTTTTACGTGACCGTACCATAGTACAAGTTGTTTTTATGTCATAAAAAATTGTTTTATTTATTTACATCTGAACTCTGATCTCTCCATCACATGTTTTCTCTCCTTACTTCCTGCCATAGCCGTGCCTCTGTGTTTTCTAATTTTGCTAATTCTGATTTTTATTATCAAGCAAATCAACCAGGAGCAATGTAATGGATGAGACTGATTCAACGCTTATCCCGTCAGTGACAGTATTTTGCAACATTTTTCATTTTACATGGAAAGACATATCAAACAGTAGCATATGTCCCCTAGACTAATTCCGAAGTTTTCCTCTTGTGGCATAAAGTCCAGCTGATTCGCTTTTCATATTCCTGTACAAAAGTTAACTATTAGTGAACCGTAGTGAGATATCTCTAATCATCTGCAACTTGGCAGTCTTCACAGGAAGTTGTCAGCGGCACTGTGTAGGTATAACAGCCCTTACTTTGACGCTTTGAAATCCAATTTAGCGAACAACCAAAGGCCAATTAGACGGCTGTTTAGATTTCCGAGGATTAAATCAAAAAGTACAGGGAGTGAAGTGAAGGAAACCCTATCTATAGCAAAATGACGTTCTGCCTATTACTTGGGTTGATTTTATAAGGCTTGAGGTGGAAGCTTACATGTAAATCGTAATTTGTTAGGTCTATGTTGATTGGTAAGAGTGGAAGTAAGTTTTATGTGATCATCAGCATCACAAGAACTTGACCTCGAAAAGGAGCTCAGCCCTAACTAAACTTCATCTGTAAACACTCTTTTTTGATAATAAAAATAACATTTGGGAAGCTTAATCTTAAAATCTGTTAAGAATAATAAAGCACCTCCAGCTAGAATGCAACACTATAATCCTTCCATCATATACTCTACTCTTTCAGAAACGCCATGCTCATGTCTTATACAGTTACGTAGAGCCAGCAACTTTAGAATGTCTACTTCTGAGCATTTAGTAGAAACTTCGAAGATTATGAGATAGATCGAGGGAGTCGTTATTTTGCTGTTTGTAGGAAAGGTCCAGGTTATTTGTTATGGGAACACCCAGGGTTGTTTATAAAGCTTTTATCGAAAGCCGTGTAATTGTTGAACATAACTCAGTCGGACATAAGACCTTGCATATATTGAGAAGCTTTCTAATATGATTTGTCAAAAAACAGTTTGACATGGCTGTTCGCCCAGTATCTACAAAATCATGCGGTTTTTCAAAAATCTGCAATGGACAAATTGGTCTTAGTATAGTATGGTCACAAGAAATATTCCTTGAATTTTTTCTCATAGAAATATCCTGCATTTTGATGCAATACTCATGCTCTTAAAGAAGTAGCTACATGTAATTAACAGATGACTCTAGGAAAGTGTCAAAAACCGTCGTGCGACCAAGTTGAAACTCGTTAAGCCATTTTTTCACGGACGGTATCGAAGGAGAAGAGTCACTGTCTATAGCATCTAAGCGCCCTTTGATTTCGCTGAGCGATTTCCCTTCCATAAACAAGAATCCAATATCCGACCTATATTGTTCTTTCCAATTTTTCTATAATCTGCGGACACGCCCGCTTCCACATGTGGTCAAAACAAAACTAAGAGTCCTATTCTGCTGAAATGTTGACGCATGAAAAGGATTGTCTCTATATCTCAATTTCTTGGCGCTAGTATATTTATATGATTTCAGCTACGCATCTTTCGGGAATATTCCATAAAACTTTAATGATGGGGAATATTTCAGATATACGCATCTAACAATGTAACATCTGCTAGGAGGTCTACTCGATATCTGAATCATGTCTTGATCGATGGAGATGGGTAGCTCAATAGTGGCGGGTGGCGGAGTTGGTCATGCCTACGTTGCCAGGTGGTCGGTACTGTCGATAGGATGAGACAGAAGCTATTAGATCCATAAATTTTTTTGTTATACATGCAAATTGCTTCTTCGATAACCTGAAAGTTTCGTTCTTTCAAAACATACATGGATGCCGAATGTTGGGGGTGTTTGGATATATACCCAGTATAACGCTTGACACTTTATTGAATTCCTTCATTTGTTTAGTCAGGTTTGAGATGTTTAAGATACATTGTCCTATGCTTGCAATGGTTTTTGTTATTACAACGCGCATCATTGTATTTGCTCTTAGAATTAACGTCCGCTTTGCATGTTCGTAGTAGTGGGATTTTTCAAATAGATCCAGTGTGCCTTGATCTTCTGACGATGAAAATGCCACAAAATCGATTGAACCAGCTTGTGGAAGCCGTACGTGGAAAATACTCTCACGCAAAACACAAATAGCTTCTGTTCCAAAGCAAACTTTATGAAGTTTAAGCTACCAAAAATTTGTTTCAAAATTATTGATATTTAGGCTGTGCCAAGATTTCATGCAGAAAATATATATATATACTAAGTGACATATAAATCCGAACACCCAGTTTAAATGGTTTATTTAATAAAATTTTGTATAAGTACTTAATGAGCATAATAAGTAAATGATAAAAATTTCAAATGATTGCACTGCTTTAAAGCCCTTTGACCTTTAATAATTGGTGGATGCACCCTGATGTGCTACGCATTCTCCAACGCGCCTAGGCATGCTTCTGATCAGGTGGTCAATGTCCTCCTGTGGTATCTCATTCCAGGCAACCACCAACTCCTCTCGAAGTGCTTCCAGAGTCTGAGGAGTACGTTGCAAATTGAGCAATCTCCTACCCATCATATCCCATACGTGCTCAATTGGGGATAAGTCGGGAGATCTTGGTGGCCATGGAAACAATGTGACATCATTATGTTGAAAGAAGTCTATTGTGACTCTTGCAACATGTGGTCGGGCATTATCTTGTTGGAAAGTTGGATCTGCCAGGGTGTCAAGATAGGGTAAAAGATGCGGTTCTAGAACTTCGTGGATATAATGCTGCGCGTTCATGTTACCTCTGATGAAGATTAAAGGTGACCTGGAACCATAAGCTATAGCACCCCAAACCATAACTCCAACAGTGTGATGAACATGCCTTCCAACAAAAAACTGTGGATTTCTCCTTTCACCACGTCGCCTTCTAACCCTGGCACGACCATCGTGCATGCCTAAACAAAATCGAGACTCGTCAGTAAAGACAATACTGTTCCATTCCTGATCCCAGAGTGACCGTTGTCTGCACCACTCAAGGCGATTACGTCGGTGTTCTCGAGTTAAAGGGAGGACCCAGTGTGGCCGGTATGAAAACAAGCCAAAACTTCTCATTCGTCGGTAAACACTTCGCATGCCAATAGGTCTTCCGTGTTCTGCAAACCATTCATTTGCAATGGACCTGGTAGTGGAGAAACGGTCCCTTAAGGCCAATAATCTTAGGCGGCGATCTTCACGGTCTGTTGTTCTACGGCGGCGTCCAGTGCCCCTTGCTCTTTGCCTTCTCGAAGCCATGCCTGACAACACCTAGCCACAGTGTCTACACTTCTTTGCACTCTAACTGCAATTGCCCGAAAAGAAAGTCCAGCTTCCCGAAGTCCCACTATATGGCCCCTATCAAACTCACTAAGTTGACGAAATCGTACAGGTCTCCGTAATCTAGGCATCGTAACCGATCGTAAATGATGTCAAGAACCAAAATCCGCCAACGTTGATTCTTTACTGCGGCTGAAATATTCATTTTTAGAGCGTTAGTGAATTAAAAAAAAGCAGTATAAAAACCGGAACGTCCACCTGATAAGGCTGAAAATTTTTTCACTTGTTATTTACAGTGAGATAAATACATTCACCAACTTTTATTAAAATAAAACTATTTAAACTGGGTGTTCGGATTTATATGTCACTTAGTATATATAGAATAGTTTTGCATGAAAATCGATTTTTATAATGGAATAGACTTAATTTCAGCTCAGGTCCAGCTTTTCAGTTGACAAATAACTGTTTAAGTTTGTAACTGTAACTTTATCTTTTTTTAATCCGTTTCTCAAGTGCTGATTAACCAACCCACAACCGGTTTTGTGATATTTCTTCTACATCTCACTATTGGGTTTTTATGCGATTTATGATAGTTGACGTTTGTGTCTCGTGGGGCATTGCGGTAAGTTTAAAGCTGTAGTTAACATCATTCTGGTCTACCCCTGGATCGTCTCCTGGTTGAAATTACCTACCGTTAAACTTGAATTCAAAACGCATTTAGGGACAATTTCACCACCAACAGTCTATATTCTCCCCTTGTAGAGTAACAGACCGTCAGATACAGCGAATGAGCTTCAAGTTCCAATCAACAAATTTTAGCAACCAATAGCTATGAAATGTTGAAAACCAAATACTGTCAAAGTATGAGATGACAGCTTGTCATTGAAACATCACCAGCTTATTGAATATTAAGAAATTATAATAATTCAGTCACAATTTAAAGAAATGTTGGATTTTTGAATAAAATTCATGTTTTAATTACTATTGTTGATTTTTTATTCATGTTTATATTATTTTCTTCAATTGATATGCGAAACTGGGTGTTTTTTCCTATAAACCTCTTGCAGATAGCCATTAAGCACCTACTTGATGACACCCTCTAACAAAAGATACTGCTCGTTTCCAAAGATTCATTCATTTACTTGCCGTTCATCAGAACCATTATGGCACCTTAGATTGATATTACCATGAAACCATTCAGATTTTATGATATCCATACATCCATAAAGTTGAATATTTTTCGTTGTTCAGGAACTGAACAAACATCCACACTATATTCACAGCAATTAAGAAATTCCCAAATATATGCCTTAAAGCTACCAGCAAACCTAAAACCTGCAAAAAAAAATACAAATTTGCCATATTTTTCTTTTTTCACGAGTACACATTCTAGGTTATATTTATGTTAGACATTATTTGAATGCAGCTGATTATTGCATTTCAAGGAGTGACACATGTGTAGGATGTGTCAACTCTTGGTACCAGTCACAAAACAGACTCTAAAGGTTTAATTCCGTGTTACTCAATGACAACACGGTGATTGTGAGATTGTGCATAAATATCCCGTTTCACCCTCCTGGTCCCAGTGGAGTAAGTTCCACCAACTGTTGAAATATACTCTACTATGCTTTATAAGACTATTCGTGATATTTTTCCCAAAATCACTGCACAACACTTGAAAAAATGCAAATGAAAATTTAAAATTATTTCCATGACGCCGCAAAATAGCTCCGTCGGTACCTTGGGTTATACAGTAGGGATGCTCGATACGATCCTATATTTAGAAGTATCAAAACATTTGACAAGTATCGTCATCTTTCGATCCGGACTGTGTCAGAAAGAGTGACTGCCATTTAGCTGCGAAGTTACCCTACCAAATCAGACATATCTTTCATCATTTTCAAAGAAATTGTACAAAACAATTCACTTCATACGTTGTTACCAGACATGCCCAGATCATCAGTTGCTACCGTCATATTCATCCCGACCACTGCATTCCCACAGCTAGGCGACCTGTATGTTAAATTTGTATTGATAGGGCAGCGGGTTATGCTATAAATCATATGTCACAGTGTTTGTGCACTGATTGCAACGGTTAGATGTTACCAAAAATATTTTCATAAATAGGAAATCTTTCCCATTCCGGATTGAATAATCTACCAAAGATGCCTATAACCATGATACCTAGTAAATTTTCACGAAAAAAATTCGAAACCAGCAAATGTAAAAGATTCATTTCGCACCCTCCAGCGAGTGACAGATAGATATCCCCGCCAGTCAAAAAGAAAAACATTACTGGTTTTTATGGTTTTTTGGACTTAAAAGACATGATTTGTGAAACATTTTTGGTAATTTTTTGTCTATGTCCATAGTAATTGCATTATGCATCAGGGAGATGTAGGGATTGGCACGTCTTACACATATTATCTGTGCTTTAGGATGGAGAGGACATAATGTTTTTATTGCTTTGAAGAAATTCATTCACCCATAAATTAGTAAATGATTACCATTATGACGTAAAGGAAGATGAGGAATTGGATGGAATGTATTTTATATTCTATTTTCTTGCAAAATACAGACAAATCCACACTATTCAACAGGTATGTACTGATAACTTTCAGTATATTGAAGTTGGTAAATTTGAGAATGCCAAACGTCCAAATCTGCTGCGAAATTTAACAGCTAGAAAATCGACCTATTATTTGCCGCATTCCCGTTCGCTGAAGGGGATAACGGATTGTTAAATGTAAACCTATAACATATATCAAAATACATGAAAGTTGTCCTGTTTTTTCTGTACAAAAGCATCATGTTGGAATCAAAAAGTGGTCTTGTTTATAATACAGTTGAATTTTCACGATTTTATTCAATATTTCAATAGAAATCAGCAATATTCAGATACCTTTGACAGCTTCTGTTAAATTGCATTTCGGTAAGGTATTTTCCCATTGATCCATAATATTAATGTTGGTGAAATCGGCCCTTAGACAAATAGCAGTATAATCACAGTTAACTTGCAGTTAAAAAACTGAGCCTTATAGGAAAACATCTCTATCTCACATGCTGAATAGGATCGGTTTGATTACCAGCTATGTGACCATAACCGACCATACACAAAATTGTTTCATGCTTTTAAGCTATAACCAGTACGGTGTGATACTCCCGTGCGTGACGAGATGGCTTTGTGGCGTAACGACGATGTGGCGTGCGATACTTGTGCGTCTCCTCCTTGTGATATAGAGGCCGGTGCTATCGTGTTTGCCGAACTGCCATGTGTAGCAGTGTCACCTCTTCGTTCACTACAATACTCAGTTTTTCAACACATCTGTGTTCGCTTCTTTGCTTCCTATCTCCAATATAGATGAAGAACTACACTATAATGGTGACTGCTGGCATAAGGAATAAAAGAACTTTGTATGTGGTTGGTTGTAGTCACAGCTGTAAAGCAAACATATCAAATCCAGACCCACAAAAAAGGGTGACCTGAAGCATGATCAGAAAAGCTGCTAGAGATTAGAATTCACCCCCAGCTCAAAAAATATCCCTAGAATAAAATGTCCCTAGAATGGACAAAAATTGAGTTCTGGATGCGAGACGCTGGAGCATGGTATTTCTACGTATTTTTTGATGTTGAAGCCAAATTTAGGGTTAATAAAACAACAGAATTTTCACATCCCCTGAATTTGTCACCAGGACCAAAAAACTGCCCTTAAAGATGGGCGAAAAATGGATTTTCAGAGACCAAATGCTTAGCCACGGCATTCTCATGTACGAGTACTATTCAACGTTGAATCTTAAATCATCCTCCCTTGAATTCACCCCTGGCGTCACAGCTACCCGTAATGACGAGCCAAAATTGAGTTCCGAGTAATGGATACTGGGACCCAACTTTACTAAGTCGGGGCACAAAAAACTGTATAGGTCACAAATTCAACCTACAGGTGGGCGTCTTTCAAGTATTGGATCTAATAAATGTGGTCGACTTGTTATAAAATGTCTTTCAAACTAAAGAAAAATCCGGTCTCTGTAAGAAAGTCCCTAGTTGCCCAATTAAATTAAAAATTACGTCGTAAATCGTTTGGTCTAGTTACAAAATCATGTTTCTTCATTTGCCTCCGAGCACTAAATTAGCGGCCATGATTATAAACTGCAGACAAAAAAGCATTTGCCCCTTACTCAAAGCAAAGCACTTGTCCCCTACTCAAAGCATGGACACACAAGTGATACAATATCTAGATTATTATGACAGCAACTAAATGAGAATTTTATTGAAAATAGCAGCATCTCACTGTTACTGTACAGAATTCTGCTTGATAAATTATTTCAGGCCGGGAAGGGAAATACAACTAGAAGTCACCAACAAGAGCCAGCAGACATTTGTGGCTTCATTCAGAAGACCTCACGTTTACCATGCATCAATTAACGTCGTCACGGAAGTCAGCTATAATAAATGAATAAGGAAATTTGGCGGCATACCGGCCTCAATGAGGAGCCCTCGCATAGGTTTCATAAACAGTCCTTCATGCACCCCTACGTTCCCTATGCCTCAAGCTCCTCCATTCTAGCAGAGTTGAGTATATCCCTAAGTCCCAGCTCCTTAACATTCTGGGGATCCACTAAATATTTATCATTGAGAGAATAAATATTATACAAAAGAGATGGCCGTACTTTTGTCGTATAGAGCCAGTGCACCGCTTTGAGCCTCCACCTTGTACCCAATGTGCTCTCTCAAATTCAGTATACAGTCCCAGATAATTCCTAGATATTTAATTCATTGGGATATAACTAGTCTAGTCCCAAAGAAGGCCAGCTATAGCTACCTGCCGTGGTACTTCAACCCCATGGTCTTGTGGAAACTTAGATAAGAAACATAGGACATAGCCGCAATAATGAACAGAAGCAGAAATAGAGGTATTGGGAACTCGAGCGACGTTCATTCTTGCGTATGGCTTGATCAGACCCAAATGGATGAGCATCGAAACATCGAATTAAGATTTCGCTAAATGTAATCCCCACGCTACGAGGTTGACTAAGTGATGACAAATACCTAAGCTGTCCATGCTTGCCCCGGCTCTAATCCAATCACCGCTTGTGGAAGTGCATTAAAGCTGTTGTTTGTTTTCAACTGGATTTCTCCAATCCGCAAAGCAAGCTCAGTATCGCCACAGAAATAAAGGCACAGTTACAATTGCAAATGAGTGACTAATAAATAAATTAAGCACTCAATTTGCATACCGTTCCGTTCCTAGTTCAGAATACATTAAAATACTAAACACTACGTAAACAGACGACTGTAGTTAGGTACATAACTGCTCAACAATTAATTCATCATTCATTATACTCAAGCTGCATGAGTATGCTTTAAACTACATTAGTACTACATAAGTGTGTGTGTGTGTTTTTGAGGGCATTTTCTAAGTTAAATCCTAGTAAGGTTTTTCCACAAAAAACGTATAGAATTTTTGGCCACAGTCATAGACATATAAGTCCTTGTCAGGTTACAGACACTGTATCATGACTTCTGGTTAAGTTTCTTGTGTCAGCATTTTTATCTAAAACAATCATCGGTTTAACTCAATGAGCTTGGAACTTGGAACAGTGAATGTATTATTAAACACTAACTGATTATGTCCAATAACTGCGTTCACAGCACTCAGTAGCTAAGAGTTAGCTCTAACTGGAGTATGCTTTAGCAGGTCATGTCTATTATCAGTGACTGTCAGTTTATTTATGTTTTGGGGGCTTACTAAGCAGCATTTAAGGACACGCATTATCTAGTTTCATGATTATTTCATCCTACCAATTCATTCTAAATAGCTGGATTTTGAGTTGCCCATAACTATTTGGTGAAGTAACAATACATGCCTTCCAAATTCCGCATATAAACTTATTGAATAATTCTTTACAACCTCCATTGTGATGTGTAGTTCTCCGCAGTTATTTGACAACGTTTGTATTGCTTCTGGAGTATGATCTTGGCGCTTGATATAAAAGTTTAATTTAGTTCACACCAACCAAGTCAACATTTTCTTACATTCTCTTACATTTTTTTCAAATCTCGTGGAAGCTTCTCTGATATGCTTATTCACTTCGCTTAGTACGTCCAAAATCCACTCGCATACAATCATATATCCCAAATAATAAATAAATATCAAAGGTGGTGGACCAACTATTATTAATATAGAAGTGCTGTTCATTTTTACTGAATAAATGTAGAGTGGCGACAGTTAAAACCTCTCACTTATTGTATTATGATGACTTCAAGTAAATAATGTGCTAAGTGCCAAAATATCGGTTTTTCATTTTATGCTTGTGAAATGTTGTAGGTGCCATAACCTACAACATAGATAAAGCGCTAAGTGGCAAAGTTATTATAAAGTACTGAAATAATCCCAACAGAGTGCGCGCTTATCAATCGCCATAACAGCGCCGGTAAAAAATGTGCTTAGTGCCAATAAATATAACCTGGCTTATTTATATAAATAAATTACATAAATATAAATGTCATTGTTTTTACGGATTTATTCAATTTCCAAGGGGTATTTCGATGAGATCAATCAAAAACATCTAGTGTCGTGTGATTCGTTTGTGACCTGTGGCTGGAATTTTGCCACACTTGAAAAGCGAAAAAGGCAAAAGAAATGCGAGGTACCTATGGATTTGGTGGGAATGATGATAGCAGCAGTGAGAAAACACCATTTCTTGTTACAATCATGAACCGTGAAGACTTTTTCGATTTTAATTGATATCAATCAATACATCCAAGATTCAAATTTAGCAAGCCCAGTGAAATAATATTAGCCGAGAAAATCCGGGATTCGTTAGCATCCGAGAAACCCTGAACGAAAGCCTTGGAAAACAATGAAGATTTTGAAGAAAAATGTAACTATTGAACTATCGCAAAAATGACTGTTCTAAACCTGACCTGCCAAAGGAGAATTTGTGAAGAAAAAAAAAACAAGATCTGCTGGCAATAATTCCTTACTTGAAGGAAGAAAATAGACAATTTATATTCAATAGAAGCTAAGTTTTTTATGTATTTCTCGTTATTATTTACCACAATAATCATATTTTTGTAATAGCACTTAGCACATTCTATGGTTGTGTCTTATAATCTTTTCTGCTATTTTTTACAAAAAGTTCCCGAAAATATTGAGTACACAGAAAAATACATACTTGAGTAAAGCTATGTTCAATTTTCAAAGAGTTTCTTTGAATACATTGATTGTAGAAGAAAAAATATTGTTTATCTCAAAATAATAATTTTTTCACTTAGCACATTATTTACTTCAAGTTTTCGTATGTTTTTCAATAATTATCATAAGATGACTAATTTGTTGTCAAATATAATTGAATCAGTTCCATGCTTATTCCTTTTTTTCATTTGTCGCCCCTGTATGTTATAATAAGTTACATTTGAACTAAGCTGAAAACCTAAAATTGTTGGTATGGCTATATATTTATCCTCCCCAGCTTATTACGTCGAGCTTGGAAAGTAACAGTGATTTACTCTCGGCCTGTGAACCTGTTAACTCGCATAGATCCCGGAGTATTAAATGTGTTGCTGTGTAGTATTTGTATTGCATTCGACATAGAGCAGCTCCCCGAGAGAGAAATGAAATATTCAATGATAGCAGAGAGGGCACAATAGGAATAAAATGAATAATGGCGGCCAGTTGTAAAGATAAACAAATGGACGGTCGTAAATTAAGAGACGTGTATTAAAATTTATTATCATTGGATTCCCTTTGCTGTGTTCCATTTTGCTCTTTCACAAAACTACGTAGAGGACAGTGGCGTATACTTTGCCTAGCTTCTGTTAGCGCAGTTTACTGGAATATTTTATAGTGGCTTATTTGCGACGCTGTAGTTGCGCTCGTTTTGCAAATGAAGAGATGCCGTTCAAAAAAAGATGAAGTTGTCAGATCAGTAAATCTTTGGCTTAATCCAGAGTTCAAGAAAAACAGCTGAGCTAACCGTCAGCAAAATATAACTCGACATGTTTCAACTCTTCTTGGAGCCACACTCGAGTCTAAATATTTTTGAGTTTGCTTACTTGTATCGGCTCAAGAATATAGTTCCAAGCAAATTTTAATAACTCACAATTTAAATTCAGTAAATGTTGCACTAAATAAACTTAATCTAAACGCTACAAGTAATGACAAATCTCTCTTAGCTTAGGTTGGTCTGGAAATATCACAACACTTAAACTGAGTTTTGCTAAAAGGAACGTGCAATAAGCTGATCAAACTGGAGTGAGGTGAGCGTATGTGTGAGTGTGTGTAAAACAAATGCTTTTCATGATTTGAGGAGGGATTTCCATCTACTTCTTGTGGTTTGTGAACTTCATGTGCCTTTTTCACTTATACAGATAGAAGCGGCAAATATTATATATTGTGACACATGCTTCAGCTGTTCAAAGCTAAGCACCACTGCAACTATTGTGCAAAGTCTGAGTACAGCCTATATGATGTCAATCGACGGTTCATGTGTATGAAGCGTGCATCAATGCTATATTCGTTCTTGATCGACAGTTACCTTTGGTCAAGATAACCTGTGTTTGCTGCTTTCTGTCTTGTTGAACTTAAGCCACATATTTATGAGTATTCAGTACAACTCCTCGAATCCACAGTTTCGTAAATAACAGAGCTGGACCATTCCTCAAGTAAGCGACTCCGAGCAGTTCAAGATGCACCTTTCTGCAAATATACAAAGTCACCCTGGATACGTGGTTTATCCTAATCAATGATATGATCCTTCTATACAGCAGCTCCTAAAAGATACTATTTAATTGAATACATTATTTACCGGATAGTAACTGATTTAGGCATCTTATCTCTAGACTGTCTCCCGCACAATATGGACTAAGAATAGGGAACTTTATCATAGACGCACTTGGTGCTGCGGTACAGCTAGCAGAAGCAGCCGATAGCGGGAGCTACACATTGAGAAAATTTGAGTTACGGTTGCTTTTGATGTTAAGAATGCTTCCAACAAGGCGCAATGACAGGAAATCCTCGGATCTCCCAGGAAGCTAGGTACTCCTAGACATAAATTCAAGATTATAGAGCTATTTTGATGAGAAGACAAAGTAGAACAACAGACGACTAAGGTAACCACAGGAGTGCCGCAGAGCTCCCTTTATGGTCATTGTTCTGGAGCGTGTTCCAAGATAGGGTCCTTGGTTTTGTAGGTGACTCTAGGAATTCTATTGACAATAGGGTACGCTGATCACCTGGTGATGATAATCCCTAACAAAAAGAGATATAGCTCCACTAGAAAGGCTTTTGAACCTACGAAATCATAAGAATTACCATATGGATGGAAGTAAGTGTTTTGAAGTTAGCTCCTGAGGAGGCAGAAGTGATTATACTTTTTGGCAGACAGAAGCTAACTTACTAGTTGTTAAGGAACGTCGAGTTTCGAATCCCAAACGTGACTAAGTACCTGGGTGAATGGCTCGACAAATATCGGGAAATGACTGAATACATATAGTCCAGGCTAGATAAAAACAGGTGAAAAGGAGTTTAGCAGATATCTGAAAGTTTTAAATGGAAGGGGGAGGGATCTTTCTGATGACAAATACATAAAAAGGTACAGCGAGATATGCGTTGTTTTTTTATAAACAATGGGAAAAGCCCAAAATTCTGGAATTTGCTTGTAAAATCTTAATAAGATTTTTTAAACAATCGGTAAACTGAAAATTTTGGAGCACAAAAAACCTTCACTTTTGTTTCTTAAGAATTGAAATCGTTGAACAATTAAGCTAGATATGGGGCTTTCTCGGCAATATTGAATAAATGTTTATAACTATTGCAATAATAATTGTAAATTGCTAAAAATTTGTGAGAATGAGGGCTCATTGGTGTTAATAAGTGTGGCTCAGCCGGATCGGTTTAATGTAAGAAGCTAATTGTTTATCTCAGAGACGAATTACATATTTAAGCAATTGTTCGTGCCCAACTGGAAATGGATTCTTGAATATTTCAACTTCAAGAATGTATGCAAAAAATTAATTATTTATCTCAAAATTGTTATCAAAGATGGTGTAATATATAGCCATCTTTATTGTTATAAGCATTTATAGTAAATTCGTTATTTTTCGATATAATTTATTTTAATAAGTTGATCTAGATAGGTGGTTGAAAAACATATATTTAACAAACTTTTACGAGTATAATACCAGTGTTACAAACATGGTTAGGCAATAAATTAGATCCAACCAAGTACGGGTAGAGGCGAAGCGACAACAGTTTCGAACTGATCTATACTATGGACAGTTTAAGACCAGACGACACCATCTAACAAATTTCTGCAAATGTACTACTGGTTGCCAAGTGGGTAGGCGGACTTGCAAAAAAACATGGGATAAATTGCACCACTTTGGGCATAAATTGTAATGATGGTGATGATGACTGATACAACCTTGCCGTAATTGGAATGAACGATGATGAAGAGCAAACTAAGGAAATCGATGACTTATTTGAAGAAACGAGTTATGCAAATATTGAAGAAGTAGAGCGTCCAAATAAAAGATTTACTACGGACGATTAATTAAATAATAAAATATTAATATGAAAAAATACATTGTATAATATTATCATTACACAAAGAATGCAAATAAAATGAATACAATTAAAAGACAAACGTGAATCAAATTTTTTTACAACTTACTGGAGTGTACTTTGTTAAGAGTATATTGAATTTATGTTAACTGAATTATGAATTGTTTAAACATTTTTATTGTAAAATATAAATTATTTTATTAGAGTGAGATTAAAAGTAAATGATTTATTGTTAATTTATTATCATTTCATAGTAATTTAATTGTGAAGAATACAACGTGTTAAGTTTTCCGGGATTTCCCGATTTTCCAGGAAAATTAAAATGTACCAGATGTCATAATTTCGACGAGTTACTCCAGATTTAAAAGGAAGGTTCTACGTTGTATAGAAGCTGAGATAATGCAAAATTTCACAGCGCGATCAGACTGGAAGACTGGAAGATGAGCAATTAGCTTTTTACATAAACTATTAAACCTATCCAGTAGAAGTTTAGCACACATATGAACACCAATAATGCCCTTATTCTCACAATTTTTTAGCCATTCACAATTCTTATTCCAATTTATTCAATGTTGTTAAAAAGCTCCGTATTTAGCTTAATTGTTTATAGATTTTAATTCTTGGGGCACAAAGTTGACGGTCTTTTTGTGCCGTAAAATCTCCAGCTTAACGATTATTTATAAAATTCAATTTGAGAATTATACAAGCAAAGTACTGCATTTTGTGTCCCACTACAATCAGGGCTTCACTACTTTTCATGATTTTCAAGATACTTGACTAGACCTATCTTGACATCAAGTAAAGCTCAAGGCAAATATTAGATATAAGCAATATAAATCACGTCAAGCGGTTTTTACGTCAAGTACTTGAAAATTCGAGTAGTCGTGACATTGCTTGATAACTTTTGTTATATAAATACGTATAGATTTTAAATACACAACGGAAACACTTTTTGACAAGTTATAGATTAAACAATACAAAGCAATAAAATATTTAGTTCATCGTATAACAAACAAGAGGACGATAAGACTAAGCTCAAGTGAGAAAAAAAACTTATCTTCATCTGCTGATACAAAAAATTAAAAATCTTGAATCAGCTTTTTATTCCCTCGAAATAAGTTGAGACCCATGAGGGTCCATACGGATTTATCCCATGATCTGTTACAGGGTACCGTAATGGTCAGTGCCGCCGTAGAACATTCCCTATCAATGGACGCTGATGTTGCAGGTGTCGATAAAAATCTATTGTCATTAAAACAATTACTCGTGATTATTTGCATTCAAACGCAAAATACGGTTCATTGGTTGTACAAATAGATACCACTGAATAGGCCTTTAGTAGAACAAAACTATAAATTACCATGAAATATCAAGTAGTTTGGGAAAGCTTGATCTCAAGTCAGGTAGAACAATAAAAAGTCAAGGCAAGTCAAGCATTAACGTTTCAAGTATATTTATTAACAAGTTAAGTCAATTAGTTTCTGATGAAATATCGACCTACTTAACCTGACGAATCCCTAACTACATTTCCAAAAGCTTTCAGGCATTCCTTTGTTCTTGGGTTGTCCACTACTTGGAATAATTTGACTTATTAGGATGGAGGGCTGAATTTGATACGGTATCAACATCGGATACATATGGTATATCTTGAAACTAGGTCAAGCAGTAATTAAGCTACTGAGTTTAGCTAATTTGTATATCTGCTTAACAAGAAGGCATAATCGGATCTGCTGTTAATTATGCTGACGTGACTATATTAGCGGATTACGCGTGGCGCATGACATCTCACGCAATGGAACACCAGAGAACCACTATCTTCACTCAGTTACTGTGTTGCAAATACTTATGAGCAAGAAACACAACTCGGAGGGATTTAAAATTGCAGTAGTACAAAATTGTGCATCTGACAGTGATGTCTTGAAAGACGCAGTCGTTAGAAAAACTTGAATAAGGTGTCGCATCTACCGTAAGTAGTTTGAACAGATGTTGACATAAAACTCAAATTTGGATAGGCTAAGGTTAAGAAAAGCCTATAGTCGACACCCTAGTAGTTGCCGATTCAAAGGGCGTTTCCTTAAAGATCCAAAGCATGATAATTTCGAGATATTTCGTGTCTATTTGATACCTTGCTGATCTTCGAAAAACCGCAAACTATATTTGGAGCCGGGTGACCAAAATAGGTGACTCCAGCTAGAATGTCTTGTCGGCGTAGTCACAAAAATACGAAGACCTTTGGATAAGTCAGATTATACAGATAATGGCCGATGTAGGATTCTTTGAGCAGTTATTGTTTCGCATGAGATTTTTGCAAAAGAACAACTAATACTTCGTTCTCTCTGAATGACAGGAACGGAGGATATTTCGAAAATCACCCAAGGAATTCTTTGAACTTATATCTCAGGTTTTAGAAACTTATCTCAGGTTTTAGAAACACCCTGTGTGGAGCTCAACAAAATATATCCTGAAGCTGGGTCCTGGTTTATTTAGTAGGCTTGCAATGTGGTGACAGCATTAATGGTAGCTCAGGGCAACAGAGACGTACATATAACGTATCAGTAGAATGCTGAAAAGGTCAATAAGTCTGCAACAATCTCAACGGTTGGTTTTGACTTAGCGACCTCTCCCAAAGCCTTTGAGAAAAGTGGATGATAGAAATTCAGCAGAGCTCATCAGTATCAGAACTCACACTATTTGAGCTTGCTTGAAACTATCAGAATCAAAATGGTGAATCAGCTGCGTTTTATTGGCGAAGGATTCTGTTTCGGAATTGATAACACTTCCCGATATACCCGCTGCATACCATACAAGAGGAAAAATATCAGCTGAAAAACAGACTATTGGGGCATATCGTACCAGATTTTCTAAAACTGGATTAGTTAGAAGAACTATTGGTAGATGCGACGTACTTTCGGTACTCCTACAGGGTGTGTCGCAATAGAATGTTTATTACTCCTTCAATTATTATCAAACATGATGTGCAGTGGTCGATTCTGGTGTGATAGATGGCGCTTCTCGCTGCCTAATTTGATTTAATTATATTATCTACCTTTATTTGTTTTATTAAAAAATCTCTGATTATATGGAAGTCTTGTTTGCGCGCCAATAGTATTGAGATTCACACCCCATGGGATGAGCCAACAAATCGCGATTTTGCATTATTCGCTATACCACTAATACGGTGCACTGCATTAGAAGATCCCAGGTGGTGTTGACGTAGTGTCGCGCTAAATTGTTGGGCGAGTCCCTTAAAAAACTACTACTACTATAAAACTACCATAAAACTACCAAGTACACTGAAAGAAGGCATCAATATTCAGCATTCGCTATAGACATGTGAATGTCGCTATTGCATGTCAAGCGCTGAGTTAGATGACTTAATTGTATCTTGATGGCCCCATGTTAGAGTACGTAAGAGTTGCGCTACTTTCTGTACACCGGAGAAATCTCAAGCAAACAGGTAATAAATATTTCGTTGTTTTCGTGCTTAGCGATCCGTCGTATCTGCAATCTGTACCCTCTCAGGCACATCCGCAAATGATTAATATCCTCATTTATCCATTCATCTCGTTGAAGATCGCAAATTTATTTAGCCGTTGTATCTCTGCCATCTCCCGTAATAATCCGGGTGTCTTGTACCTTTCAACGAACCTACAGAGATAAATTTGAAACAATAAAGTTTGTTTCACCGCCAGCCTAGTGGATGCCACATACCTAGCGTAGCAATATTAACTGGATAATTCGAAAAATCGAGTACCGGTATTTTAGAACTGTGGTATATGGATAACAAGCTTCTCTCATCTTTATTGAAACTTAGTTATTATTATAGACCATAGAGTATTGTACGATTCTATTGTATTGTCTCAAATACTCAAAGATTTAATAGACAGCGGACCCTTGCTAGGAAGCTACCAGTTTTGGCTAGTTAGAACTTAGGTCACTGAGGAGATCATTTAGCGTCAACTTTTCACGTGAAATGGAGAAGCTAGGTTGTCTATTTGGAGCTAGGAAGTACCCATTATTCACCGTCTTACCTCTTAACTCAGTACATATCACAGAAAAGGCCAGACCAGGAGTATGGTCATAGGCGCGGGAAGCAATTTCACATCATATTGTGTAAACGTACCATATGAGGCTTGGTGTGGCGCAGTCTGATACTTGCGGACATCCTTTGTCATCTCTACTTGAACATTAAGTATTAACATGCCTATCTTGACTCCATTAAGCAGCAGAAACTAAAGTAAAGGGCTTTCAAGAAAATGAAATTCGACAGCTTCGGCCGTATTTGCTGGGCGGCAGAATCGTACTGACTACCAAAGTACAGACAACGTGAACAGCTAAACTGCCGTGTTTGGGAAATCTCGGACAAATACCATTTCGCCAGTATTTGCATCCATAGTAACCGTAACGTTAAACGGATTTGCCGGATTTCTGCTTTTTATTAGAGACTGGTTGAACTATAGTTTTTTGAGTGCTGAAACGTACGACCTCTTCTCTCTCTCTCTCCTTTTTTCCTAAACTGTATAGAGCATCTTTGTTACCAGATGCTTTAAGCGCAAGGTAATTATAGAAAAGGATACTCAAGCAAACGTATTTAGTTCATCCTGTGTCTCTTTATGCATAAGCGCGTAGAATGGCTTTGCTGATTGCTTGGTGAATACTTTGTATTCCGGCTACTTGACAGGTCGACCATTACAACGATGGTGGTGCGACATCTACCTGTATGTAGTATAGGCATAGAGTAGGTATAGGCCAGAAAACACAGGCGTATTAATGCCATTTTCAACGCCTAGGTTGAGAATAAAGTCAACTTTTCGTCAGACTTCTCGCCTATAAGCACACAACGATACTTGTTTTCTTAGTCGTCAGTTGTTCAGCAATCAATCCGGAATACTATTTCGGCTGAACCAGCTACTGCCACACTTTGTGGAAAACGATCTTTTGAACTTATTAAACAGTGCGTTGTAATGCAGAGCACAAATAGCAGCAATAGCTTGAGACATCCCGTGCACTGGCAAGACTTGATCTGCGTCTCGACTTGTCCCTTAACACAGTTCAGTTTGAAAATAGTTTGAAGAAGTTGATTTTGTGAAGTTAAATAAGAAATTATTTTGCGAGTTTATGTTTTTAGTTATTTATTAATGAAAATGGCACATGTGTACACTAATGAGGAATTAGTGGACGGACAAGCAGGGCAAAATTCGCGAGCGGCTTCTCGTTTGTATTGCCACCGATTTACGAATAGCCACATCACGAAGCATTTAGTTCAATTGCTTTACGTGCACGTGCTAATGGAGATTTGCGCCCCAGATGTGGAGTGGATGGGGGTCGAGTTCGCCCACAACACGTTTTAAGTGCCGAAGACAAAATTTTGGATATTGTGGAAGAAAATCCTGGAATAAGCACAACTCAGTTAGCCCAACAGGTCCCAGAAGTGTCACAAGCAACAGCGTGGTGCACATTAATGAGGCCCAACTGTATCCTTCAAGTCCAAAGAGTCCAAGCATAGCTACCTACAGACTACCCCCTATTTTATTATCTCGATTTCTGTAGGAGTTTTGTTACATTTTTTTTTTTGAGAAACCAACTTCTTTCGTAACAGTGCATATGTGGTTAAAATTTGTCGGATAACTTGTGAAACACCCTGTATAAAGGCCACCTTTGTGAAATTGTTTTTAATGACATGCCGATCTTCTACTCTGTACTTGAACAGATGAAATGAATATCTCTCTCTATCAATCCTTCCATCTAATCGAGCTGTATACGAGTACTATTGTACCGTTCAGTGTGTCATGGAGATAAATCAGAAACAATAAACTATGTTCCGTCAGCTTGGTTGCCGCACACCTTCGAAAAATCAATGACAGACGTGATGCTGTGGTTCAGAAGATTAATAGTTGAGGCTCGAGAGGAGGGATCTAACACGCAGCAAGAAAATCTGGCAAGAACGTCTAATAATCTATTTTCAAGCTGTTCTGAATGTGTATTGCCACTGCTGGGACAAAACGTTGACCTGCGAATATCGTTAGGGAGAAGTACTTAGAAACCCTCAGAATATGATAAAATATTCCCATTTGGATTGTTTAAACGGATTAATAACAGTTAGTTATCAGTTTTGATTAATCAAGCATACAGGGTGATTCAAGAAATAGTTACTATACCTCTAGGGCAGAAAGTAGGTCTAAAAATAACACGTAAGGCTTGAAATACCCATTTACTTACATGCTTGGATTTATAATTTGAAAAATGATAAAAGAGTTGTATTTCTGAGGTGGGTAAGGTCTTTTTTAATTTTGTTAGTCGATCCCAGGCAGCATAACGAATACAAAAGGAAAATTCGCTGCCACCCCTACAGAAGTGGCGTAGACACTGGGAGTACTTTTGACTCCTGCAGAAGAAGGAAAAAAGGAAAAATATTTCCTAAAATTCTGAATAAGATGTAAATGGTACGTTTGAAAGTAGTGACTTGCAGTAGTCAACTAAAAAAGGAAGTCAACTATGCTGATTACCCTCCAAACATTGATATAAATCCATTTAAAAATCCAGGTGCACGAGTCTCTTGAAGATGTCATCTACCGGTGATAACAAAACAAACAAGAATCAACAATCACCGACGGAGAGTAGAACGAAGGGTTTGGACAATAGCCGCGAAAGTCTCACAATTCATTCGTGAGATCTGTAAGAAATATATTTGTCCCATCCTCATCCATAGTGGAATATTTTGATGATTTTTAGTATTTTCAACCGTTAGTTATGCAGCATGTACAGAGTGGTCACCTAAGAATGCGAGGTGCTGTATCTGGGAACCTATCCATCGTAGAAGTTTGGAACAAGAAAAGGTCTCATCAAAACGGCCAAGATAAAAGCCTCGAAAATACTTTCACGTTTCTGAAATCGCCGCTAGGGTGCATAACTGCAATCAATCAAATTCAAAAAAGTCATGTTTCTGTGAATTTCGCTATATTAACCTAACAAACAAGTACCTACGTGATCTTTAAAGTCGAGGATCATGTGAACTTTTTTTCGTTTGACAATTTTTGCTGTATCTCTAGAAATAAAGTGATGTGGGGTATTCAAAGGTTTTTGTAAAGACCACCCTGCTAAGCCGATTTTGACAAACTTGGCCTAGTTGAAAAGAGCTATTCTTGCTACAAACGTTATGATATTTGAGGTTTTGTTATTTCACATGTGGCCCCTTTTTTCGACATTCCCACAGAAATGGTTGATTTTCTCTCAAAAATTAAACGCATTGATATGATTGATGAAAAAGTAGCTAAATGATATCTTAACAAGCTCGCAAAAACCGCATCTCGATATCTTGTTCCTAAACTAAAATTTAGGCCAAATAAGCCTTTATACGAAAATCCCTTGAATTCTTGTTTTTTAAAACTATTTTTTCTGGAATTTCTTGTTATCATATAGTTGAGATACTAAAAACGACCAAATTTAAGAAAGTAAGGTTTTTAATGCTCCTTAAATGCTCGAAATGCTGATCATCACGCTCTTTGCATTCCTGAAACTTAATAATGTCTTTATTAATCCATCCACACTGCGAGGCGAAGATTAGACAGCTGGCTACTCTACCACTTAACCTCACATACAAAAAAAATGTATAGCAATCGACTAACTAATATATGCAATAATTAAGGCTTAAATAGAGTAATCTTAATATGTTGTACATCTATTCTACATAGCCCGCTCTAACAAAAAAAAAAAACAATAAAGACAACAAAAAAATAAATATATCAGCCAGATTGGCCAGCAGACCCCAGAAGATGATTCTTAATGACTCTCTTGAATGCAAGTATTCCGTTCTTTTTGTAATTGTCATTAAGACTATTGACAGTGTTGTAGCTGTAGCTACGATGGAAAATGTTGCTCCTATAACTAGGAATATTGAAGTCCGAGTTATGTCTGAGATTCCTCTACTAAAGATCCCCACGTGGTACCAGCCTTTTTAGTAGATAAGTAGGTAGCCTATTGATTTTGACTCTTTGAACTAAAATTAGTAAATTATATGTGAATAGCTGGTCAACCCTCAACCATCTAAGCTCACTGATCTTCTTAGACACATGGCTAAACCTTCGCAGACCACAAACGAACCTACACCAGCTATTTTAAATTGTTTGTACTCGATATCTAGTCACGTAATCAAGACAAGGAAAGTAAACAGCAATTGAATAATTTTAACGATAGAACCAGAGTCTCAGCCAGTTTTTTGCGAGTCTTGGAATTCAGAATATGGCGATTGGGGTATGATATCTTCAAATGCATGTATGTTAAGCGAGATAAATGCATAACATGTTGCTTAAACCTCAAATCTGAATCTATGAAGATCCCTAAATTCTTCGCATGGTCTACTATAGGAATATGAGTTTCGTTAAGACTAGGAACAATTGTGCCATCTAACCGTTGGTGTTGTACCAGCTGTTTTGGGCCAAATAGCATGGTAGAACATTTTGAAGCATTGATCTTCAGACAATGCCTTTTGCAGTACTCTTCAATGTTAACTAGATCTAAGTTCAATTTATATGATGCTTCATGTATGTCCAAAGAATCAAGAGACGTAGTTAGCTGCGTGTCATCTGGATACGTTTGAATATTACAGTGCTGAAGGTAAGTATGCAGATCAAAAGTATAAACTAAGTACAGTAATGGTTCCAACACAGAGCCTTGAGGTACGCCAGATGCAACACTCTTTGCCGAAGAAAATCCCTTACGTGTTTTCACCTTCTGGGTACGATTGCGCAAATACGAATCGAAAAAACGTAGTGGCTTGTCAGAAAGACCATAAAAACCAGACTGCTATTGAGGAATATTGTTTTGTTCAAAATAGTAGGCCAGCTGAATGTAGACAATTTTCTCTAAAACCTTCGACAAAAAGCACAACGTGCTGATGAGCCGTAGGAGAGAATACTCAGTTTATCTTCGCCAAAGGCAAAACGATAGCTTCCTTCCAGCAGCTTAGGAAAATCCCTGTCTCTAAGGACACATTTACCTATAATATGAGTAATGTGATTCAAAATTTCTGGTAAGCTGAGATGTATCATTTTACTACTAAGTCCATCACAACCCGATGTTTCTGACTTGATAGAAGTTAAAACAGCCAGCACTTCATGCTGGTCAACGTAGCGAAAAGTAAATGGAGGAACATTAGTGCAGAAGGAGCTATTATCATATTTATGAATTGTAGACTCAATTAGCCTCGAGTTCAAATTAGCAGCCTGTGAGTTCAATAAAAAGTAATCATTCAGAGAGTCTGGTTCGAGTAGGTCATCTGGAATTTCAGTTTTTTTTCCGTCGACGGATACTCATATCTTCAAGGGTTTTCCAAGCTTGCTGCGTATTCAAGTTATCAATGTGTGATAGGTAACCCTTTTTCTCCCTCCTTATTGACGCTAAAGCATAATTTCTTAGTTCCTTGTAGTAAATCCAGTTTTCTTGATTGGGAGTACGTCTGAAAGTTATTAAGGCAGTATCCCTCTGTTTAAGTATAACTTTTACTGTAGCTGTTAACCAGGGTGCGGCTCTTTTATTGACGCGAGCAACTCTGACAGGCACATAGGCATCAAATAAAATAGTGAGTGATTTGAAATACATACTTTTTGTTCTATATCTTTAACATAAAAAATTCTATCTAAATTCGTTCGAACTAAGTCAGTCTTAAAGCTGACTATGTCAATGTTTTTAAGATCTCTATAGATGATAAATCGCGGTAGGGGTTTCTTAATTACAACACGGAATTCGCAAAAAACCAACTTTGGTCAGAAATAATATCTGCATTAACTACACCAGCTTTTGAAACAGTGTCTGAGTTAATGACGAAAATTGGATCAATGAGAGGAGATCTCAATTGGGTTACCCTAGTAGGCTCGTCAATGACCTGCGCACAGTTGTAACAATCAAAACATGCACTAAGTGGGTTACTTGGGTTGAGCAGATCAACATTCGTATCACCTAAGACTATGATATTGCCCTGCTGAGGGCTGAAAAATGATAGGAGCCTATCCAAAATGGTAATGCTATCGTTTATAGAGCAATTAGGAGGGCGATAAATGAGCATTATCAGATATCCGCTACTAGATATAGCGAATTGACAACAAAGTATTTCCAACGCACCCGAGTCGATAAGGTTCGTATCTACTAAACTACAATTGAGATATCACCTAGCATACAAAGCAACACCTCCACCCCTATCTACACGATCTTTCCGGAATAAACTGTAGCCATTCATTGATACTGCACCATCATCAATGCAGTCGTTTAACCATGATTCACTAATTGTAATAATATCGTATTTATCACGCGTTATTGCAAAAAAATCATCCAAAGAAGGCAGCAAGGAGCGAACGTTTAAATGACATACATTCATTAATCCCTTATTACTATTAGCCATATTGAATCATATTTTTGAGATGATTTACATGGTTTATGTATAGAGGACAATTTCTGAAATTGGTGGGATGGTCTGTGGGCAATTTATTTTAATTACGCATATTATAGTTCGGACAATTTATGCACTGAAGCATGTTTAATACACAATCTTTAATACTATGACTTCCCGAACACTTAGAACACACTAAATCAGATTTGCAATTACTACTAATATGGCCAAATGCGCAGAACTTGAAACACTTCATAACACGTAGGTGATCACAGACTTCTGACTTCTTCCACCCAATGAACAAGTACCCTCCTGAAGAAGCGACTTACGAAGGGCTGGTGTCACCTCAACGACGACATTAACGCTGTTGAAATGCTTCAGCTTGGTTACGTAATTAATATCGTGTTTAGGAATATTTAGAAAACTATTCAAGGAAATGATGCTATCCAAGATATCCTCAGAGGTGTTGATTCCATTCAGGTTTACGTCAAACCAGTTTTGAGGGCAGCTAGGGGTTCATCGTCTTTGCAACGAACAGCAACTCCATTTTTAATCAGTTTTGTACCATTTACACAAACGGTCACTAGGTTTGACAGAAGAAGTGACTTCATGCAGAATATCTTTGGAATCAACAACCTGCTCGCCTCCTGCTTTCACCAAAAGCACAGAAGAGATTTCAGCACCTCTTTTTGTAGCCCAATACTGTACTCCAACGCAGATACTAGCTTTTTAGTTAAATTCAGTTCTCTAGAAAGACACTCAATTTCTTTTTCTAGCAAGGTAGTTTCGGCCTTCGAGGTTATCTTGATTTTATTAATGGAGCAAAGACAATCATCGCAGAGCCAAAGAAGATTTTCGCATTCAGCAATTATTTTCAGCCAACTATCCTTGACAACAACGAAGGACGTGTGGTATTTGGTACGAAAATAACACTTGTTTCTGATCAGTATAAGGAAACGTGCAATAACTCAAATATTTGACATGCAATATATAGTGGTCTCACATTCGAGACGAAGAGTGCACTAAACACTCGACTCCTGGCAGATTTCAGAATTTTCACTTCACTATAAACTACAGGAAAATCTACGATTTAAGGAGCGATGTTACAAGTATCACCTTCCGCGTCTCATGGGTAAACAAAGCTGCAGCTTCAACTTCAGCTCTCTGTATGTTACGTATTGCATTAAGAATCCGTTTTGAAATACGATGTCCTTTTAATACTGCTTCAATATGCTCTCGCACAATAATAGCAAAATGTGCTGGTCAACCATCCAACCGCAACAACAAGATTTGCCGTATTTCCAGTGGCACATCTTCCTACAACAACGGTAATTGATAGTCCAAAGAGTCAATAAAGACATTGCCTTTCAGGGATTGCTCTAAAAAATATGGCCTAATAATTCTGCCTCCCACATTTAAACTCCAAAGCCCTTGGTGCTGAACTTCACGCAACCAATGCGGATTTTCTGCAGACCAGTAATTGATATTGTGTGGATTGACTCACCCGTCACTATTAAAGGTGGCTTCATCCGTCCAAAGAATTTGAAATTAAAATTCCCTATTTTCGCGTATCATGTCATCCAATGGCAATAGTGCACCCTGCGATATGCCCAACTCAAGGGATAATGCCCTTGTGCTAACATGAGCATTTCCTTCAATATATCCCAGTACGCGATTAATATTGTCTTGTGTTCGTCCAATTCTTTGCCGCTGACACGTGGGCCGAAAGCTACCAATGGCTGGTAAGCTCACGACCAATCGGGGAAACACTCTCACATCACAAAGACGCTCGTTTGGATATTGAGTCCCATACACTCTTTTTGCTAATGCGGCATTCTGAAGACATGCAAAATAAACTGCAACCATATCAACAGCTTCATCGTTACTAAAACGCATTTGGTAATCACAAGAATTGCTTAAAGTAACGGGAAACTATTGACAACTATTAAGAATTTGAGGGTTATTTATGTTTTGCTTAGGTATTTGATATATTGAATTCCATTTTAAATGGCCTACTTCTATGAATTGTCCTTTTCGTATATACCCTAGTAAATTTATGAATTTAAACAAGAAATATGCCTTTTGTTATTAGCACTACTTACCTATAAGCGATATTTTGTAATATTTTCAAAAAGGATGATGAAAGAATTCCCGCAAAATTAGTTTAAAAGATAGAAATTCAAGCGATTTCCGTACAGAACTTTCTTAGGCCTAAATTTCAGGTTAGAAACAAGATATGGAGATGCGGTTTTCGCGACATCACTTAGCTACTTTCTCATGGAGAAAAAATCACAACAGTGCCTTAATTTTTTTCGGAATGTCGAACAAAGCCCTCTAGCGGCTATATGTGATACAACAGTAAGACTTCAAATATCATAACGTTTAGAGCCCAGGAATAGCTCTTTTTAACTAGCATAAGTTTGTTAAACGTCGTTTTCGGAAACCTACGGTATTATTTTTAGAGACAGCAAAAATTGTCAAACAAAAAGGTTCATATTTATTATCCTCAACTTTTTTAGATTCAAGATTGCAGTTACGCCCCCTAGCTACCATTTCAGAAACTAGAAAATATTTTCCAGGTTTTTCTCTATAACTATATTCCGATGCTATTTTTCAGTAAATTTGGAATTCCATTCTACATGGCAACAGAAGATACACCAGTTGCTGATGAGAGAAAAAAAAAGGCCCTTTATCCGTGGTGCCGGGCACTTTTCTTTCACGCCCTCGCTCGAACGCATGTGTTTACTTTACTTCTGTATCTCTCTCGTACTCATTAAACACGATACCGAAAAGTTCATTTGCAAATCCTGTACGTCATACGAATATCAGAGATTTTTCACATACTCTGCGTACTCTTTATACCCCATGTAGACATCAAAGCAAAAGCCGCTGCATATTGAAATTTTTTCTTCCTCGACGTAAAATCATGGTCGTATGAATATACATATAACATTCTTCTATATTCCGCCTTTTCCCCCATTATAGGCTCTGTATCTCAACCGTATTATACTCAGAAGACCCCATCGTAAAGTACAATACAGGAGTCAGGCAAGCCGGTCAAATTAAATTTTAAAATATTATGCCGATCCTGCGACCTTTTAAGCATATTATGCGATGCAGGTATTTTCTTCATTTTACGATTTTCGATACAATCCCGGTAAAGGAATAGGTTAGACAGGTTTATGGTAAATGGGTCGTCGCTTGGCCTTCCTTAACGAATCCCTGGTATATTGTGGCATAGACGTAGTGAACAACATACTTTTACGCAAGATCTATAGAAAATATTTGGCGTTGATAGAAATCCTCCAGTCTAAAACATTGGGTTTTCGGCGGCACCACAGTTATCAGTCATTGTAGAATACAGTCACACAGAGGATTCCGTAATTGTAACCTTTTTCGTGAGAAAAAGTAATAATATTGTCAGGAACATGAACATGTTCGACAGCGTTTTGGAAAGCTTTGCTTTGTTTGCATTGGAGTTATATCAATCATCACCCTGAATTTTATATAATATTATAATTATTACCTTGTACTTGTATTTCTTGCTAGCATTGTCGCTACGCTATGGAATCTTATCTCGCGCCTTGAAGTCCACATGTTAACATCCTCTGTATCAGCATATTATATTTCTACTGCATTGTACTAAATCCATGTGTGAGGAAATCGTGTCACTTCTTGTCTAACCGTCCTGTTTGACGCATCGTCGTGACAAGGTTTCGCAAAAGTCCTTTTGTACCGTTAATCAAAATAAAGTTTTTTTTAAAAAAACAAGTATTTCGGTGGCGGTAATTTAACTGGGGGCTCAACCGGGATCCCTCAGCGTGTCGCGAAACGTGAAACGTGCACCTTCGGCGTCCGAATTCGAGGCAATCGAGCAGAGTATCGGCCAGCCAAAATCACCAGTCATAGACACGCGAACTTTCAAGTTCTTAGAGGGATCCACAGCCAGCAACAACAGAGTGAAGGTACTAAGGACCAGCAGCATTGGGCGTCGGCCCTAAGTTCCAGAACTCCCGAAAGCCTTGATAATAGAAGCGGTTCAGCTAGGAGGGTGTGCTGCATCTTTAGCGGCACAAGCAGTCTATCGTAGAAACCAGTGAAGCCGAAGAAAGAAGAAAAGGTAGAAGACGAACGTTTTTTCAACGTTTCCCATGAATCTTTGGTGTGTGGTCGTGTTACTGGCAACCCTGTGGCCGCAGAGTCTTCCGCTGAGGCTTCATCAAGTCCCAACCAATAAGGGTTTCTACCCAGAGCCCTTGGGGGACGCAAAATTAATAAGCCATTATCATACGTTTATTTTTAGCCATAATATCAGCTTAATAGCTGATGTTATTAGACAGAAGTTAGTTATAGTATTTTAGTAAACCGTTCTAATGAGATCAACATCAAACCGGTACTAGAGGACCTATACAAAGATGTTAATAATGTAAAAATGGAATATTTAAAATTATCACCTTATCACCTTATCATTTCACACAGTAGAAGGCGTCGAGCAATTAATAACGGATCTGGCAGTATAATTAGGTATGTGACAGGAAATTTAGATCAAGATGACAGAAATCAACGATAAATTTCAATCATTAAAAGACAATGAAAACGAACTTATAATAGCCATCGATAATCAAAAATCATTCGCTCAGCTCATTTCACAAAAATTTGAGAACGATATGAAAGTAATTCAAAACAATCTACAATTGCTATCAGAAACTGTCAAGAAGTCAATTTATGACTATGAATATGAAAGTTCGATTTATAGACTATTTATTCCTTCACGAGAAATTTTAGATTATCTCAGACTGATCAAGGCACAATATCCTTATCACAGAAACAGATGACAAATGTAGCTAGTTTTAGTCTTAAGGAACTGACCCATATTGAAAATTACCATTCTCATGTAAATAGCACTCTTATAATAGGTGTATTTGTTGTTATATATTGTTTGTGCTTGTAGTAAAATTAAAAAAGTTCTGTAAAGAGAAAAAATTATCTTGAAAGTCAAATCAGTCTATTGAGGTCGATAAGAACGAGGATGTCCTAAGAGTTTAAGGGGGGAGGAGTTATATCCATCATCACCCTGCATTTTATATAATATTATAATTATTACCCGGTACTTGTATTTCTTGCTAGCATTGTCGCTACGCTATGGAATCTTATCTCGCGCCTTGAAGTTCACATGTTAACATCCTCTGAAGCAGCATATTATATTTCTACTGCATTGTACTAAATCGACGTGTGAGGAAATCTTGTTATTTCTTGTCTAACCGTCCTATTTTACGCATCGTCGTGACAAGGTTTCATAAAAGTCCTTTTGTACCGTTAATCAAAATACAGTTTTTAAAACAAGTATTTCGGTGGCAGTAATTTAACTTTGATACTGATGCTAAATACAAATTGCAGTTAATTTAAAATGACGATCGCTTTGTATCATCGATGTTTATTTATTAAATTGACTTTGTTCTAGACATCAAAAGCTTCATTTAGACTGTGCAGCCTGGTGGAAGGCTATAATTATTTTGGAACATCAGGCAACAATGAAGAGGTGGTTGTCAAATATTTGTTGACGAATCTGAGAAAAGTGTAGTCTTTAAGATGTCGTTTGCCAGGCAAGACATAGCTCAGGCGGCTGTGAAATGTCTAATATTGGGTCATCAGCTCATAAAGGAGTTCAGCCCAGGTTAAGCCCTGTGAGAAAACAGTTAGTTACAAACATGTGCAATAGATGAATCAAAAGGATCAAGTCAGGGCGCTGTGCCCAGATAGCATAAGAAGATGGGTATCGGAAACATTTTTCTATCATTCTAACTAATAAAAACAAATATGATATGTGGAATATGGTTAACAGGTGAGTACAACTATCGTGGTCGGGAGCGTATAAATATTTTAAGATCAAAAAATTGAGATGTACCCTCCCCCACCCCTCTACAAACACCCACCCCCTTAAATTTTTTGTTCAAAAATGATCAGGATCCTCTGAAATGTCGAAAACTACGTTTGAGCGATTTTAATTTTTTTTATTTTTGGCCTAAGTATCTGTCTGCCACCACTGAACCGATTTCCAAAAACTGCAAAGCCTTTTCGTCCTTGGCGTAGTAGTAACCTTGCAGTATTTATCAAGGGGCCACGGATTACCGGACAGGCCGGCAGACAGAGAGCCAGCCGGGTAAACGGAAATGAGTGGCATGGTTTTTCGTGATGTATATGCCATGTATCGTACAAAAAACGTTATAATTCATTTTCTAAATTTTTTGTGATTACAATACTTTAGGTTCGCCAGTCCTTACGGTCCAGAAGGAAATACATCGCTATCTTGATGCGCATGGAAGAAAATCAAAAATCGATGGAGGATTTTCTAAAGCCTATTGCCGATTGACAGCCAGAGGGATGATACCTAACCAAATTTAAATAACTCTTTTTATTTTTTACTGACTCAGGACGGACAGAAACGCAAAAATTTGTTTTGAAGATTTACGAGTAGCAACGTCGTTTTAAATCACGCTGTGTCACAACTTGCTGGGTAATTTAAAAGCGGCTAAGAATTTCATAAGACAGGGTTTGTCAATAGTTTTTTCATTTTATATTGCAAGCTTCCTCATTAAAATGTTATCCACAGCTCAAACGGTTGTCGAAATTTTTGTCACGAACAGTTTCAAAGCTAGGTAACCTAACACCCGAATTAGCACCAAGACCCCATTCAAAGATACATTGTCCAGCCCTATGAGCTGAAACAAATTGAGGGTAACGAAATTGATACATAAGTGTTATATAGCTATAAGACGACAACCTGGCGCCATCTTGGAATATTTTCAAATCATTGGGGCTATTACGTAAAACACCCATAAAACGTTAAAAACGACCTACAAACTGTCAATCTGCTGCCTAGATAGTTCCTAGATCAAATATTACATTTCGCATTTGCTAGCCATGGGTGCTGTGAGCGGCATACAAAGCGTCCATCTAGGTCAAATATTACATTTCGCATTTGCTAGCCATGGGCGCTGTGAGCGGCATACAAAGCATCCATCTAGGGATCAATGACTCAACTACTCGACACACTCGATCATGCTGTATGCTGCAAGTCAGTCCCCCCATCATGCTTTGTTGGTTGCGGAATGCCGAGATAGTCTATAGAGAGAAGATGTGTATTGGTCTGCATGTGTATAAAATCAGTGATATTTGCTATGTGAGAAAACTATTACTAAATATGCTGCAGATCAAATATATCTATTAGCTGAGCCAGACAGGTTATTTGTCTGAAGAGAGGTTATTTCGAAGTTATACATTAAGATTTTCCAATTTTTTTTTTTCTAAAACTTGGGAAACATTACAGGAAATCCGCACCGCACCCGCGTTGTATGTAATTAAGCCACATCACAGAGAAATTGAGAATGACGCATCACACAAAACGTCTAGGCGTTGATTTGTATATTCTACTAGACATCATAAAATAAATCCCTACAATTTAAATGACTGGAAATAAAAATTAATGTGAAATGTCATAACTTTTCCACGTTCCATAAATATTTTTGTATGTACAATATTTTCTCACCTGTTAGTTTTAATATACTACAGCAATTTTGCATATGCAACTTGAATAAGAAAAACCAGATGTACAACTGTGTATGTGAGACAAGAATCCAATGGAATTATCAACAACGCAGATTATTATTAGCACACAAATCCTCACAATGCACCAATGCCTTACAATTCACAGCTCGGATCTCCAATAATGCCATATCTGAAACAGTCAAGTCATCGTTGGTTGTCAGAGCGGTCCGTGGGACCTTAGCTCTTGAGTCACAGTGTCAGTTTGTAAGTCTGTCAGGTCTGGTAACCCAGAAACCAGACAATTTTAAGGAAAAAAGGGGAGGAAAGGAGAGAAGGAAGAACGAGAGCAAAGGGGAAGAAGAGAATCTTTTAGGATAGGCAGCCTTTAGGCATTGTTAAAATCACTTCACAGATTTTGATATGGTCTAAAAATATTCTATTTTTTCTAAAGATTTTGTCAAAATGCTGCAATTTTGGTTGTTCTAAGTTCACGAGTTAATTTTGATTACAGTGCGAGCCACGGCCTTTTGTGCTTGCGAACTTGCTCGACTGTGTAGTCCACTGACTCACGCAACAGGGGGTTGCTGTGCGATTCCGCTAGGCTATAGCGCCGCTGCGCCTGTTGCTTAAAGTAGTCCTTTAGGTAAGGGACATCGAGGTCTCTATGTAGAGTTTCGTTGGAGACATACCGTGGGGCATCAGCAATAGTGCGCAACGTCCTGCTTTGCAGAACCTGCAGATTTCGCATGTATATTTTAGCAATAAAACACCAAGCCGCACATGCGTAAGTCATTGCTGGTCTTACGACCACCTTATAGAGTCGAATCTTGTTAATCAAACTTAATTTTGAACGCTTACATAATAATGGGTAAAGCTGTCGAAACGTAATTTGGAATTTAGTTTCTAGCGCTTCTATATGGTTCCGCCAAGTCATCCCTTTGTCCAGAATGACACCGCACTTTGCAGCCTGTCATGGACTAGGTCACCAGACCACGACTGAGCCATCAATGCAGTATCGTCAGCATAGAGATAGACTTCACAGTTGCTGTGACTAGGGACGTCATGGATGTACAGTCAGTAAAGGATAGGTCCAAGAACCGAACCCTGAGGGACGCCGGCATCTGAAACAGATGTTACATCACGCCAGAGCCCATCATTGATAGGTGAAGAATCATGACGTTTGGGCAACACGTACAGCTAGGGAACGAGTACACAAGTGCGATGATAGAAAGACCTAAAAAACCTGAAAAACTACATAATGTCAAAAAAGCCACATAATGTCACTTTTCAATACCTATACGTAATACCCCTGCCGATGTTGTAGTCACATAATAGATCATTTGGGACATCTTCGCACATTGTCTCGCTTATAGCTCAACAACCAATCATGGAAACTCTACGTCATGTGTATCGTTTGCGACCAAAAGGCTGGTCTGGGTGAACCCGTTGATGACCCGGTTAAAGAATGACTAATGATTTGTCCCAGATGGTAAAGGTCTTGTTGGTCTTCTAGATTTTTCTAAATTCAAATAAGGCGGCACTTAAACCGTGTGTGCAATGGTGCCATTATGAAAACGACCCTCTGGGCGTTGGGAGAATAACACTGCGGTTTTATAGTGGTTTTGTTGAAGATTATGGTTGCAGTTCTTACGAAAGTCTTATTAGCGGTTCAATACTGATGGCAACGCTGCTGGAGGTCTCTGGCAATAATCATTCTAACTTTTATATTCATTTATTTATTTAATTAACTAATTGATTATTTACTTATGCATTCATTTATTTAGGAACATCCAACAGCCAAATCCAATTATAGGGTGGATAAACATGGAAATAAATAGAAAACAGTGCATATAATTGGACGATGTGTTGTAGAGAAAGCTTATGCGGTCTAATTGGGGGATTCAACACAAACATTCAGTATGGACATATTGTTTCTTTATCTAAATATGAAGGAAGACAAGTAGTCTTGCAGAAAATTTTCAACGGCCACGATGGGGCATGTTGTGAATTCACGTTGGTATTTTCGATGCACATCCATTTGAGCCGGATGAAGCCAATAAGCAGAAACGTACGACGCTCGGGTTCACAATCCTTCTATTTCTGCTCCTGGTCCATTGTTGCGGACATAACCACGATTGTCCTTTGTTTTTCATTTGAAAAATGTCAAAACCTGTCTACTTTTCAACGGAATGTCCCTTACTTTCTTACACCCTGACATAAACACCCTTGTTGACAGCTCGCCAGCCCCGACTTTGAAGAACAAAATTCATAATCCAGAGTTATAAGAAACTCGCAACGAGCTGTCATATCGACCCTCATTATATTCTTAATAATGTTCCATGATGGAGACCAGCCTAAAACCTGGAAATGTTCATGTCCCACTTAAAAAACAAGTTCGAAAACCTTCTAGAAAAGCACTGTATAGACAAACAATAACCATGGCTCAAAAATGTTACTTTCGAGACCGGGATTCGAACCCGCGAGCCTTCGAGCCGATGCACTAGCAGCCGGCACCAAAACATTCCAAGCTATACAGCCTCCTTACCCAAACGCTTTACAGAAGATAAAATACAAGAATACGGCAACAGTATAAAAAACTTAGTTTGACCGAGTTTGGGAGTGGTAGTCCACTTGGCAGGCTATGAAAAGCTTCCATATAGATCGCAGATGCTTTAGCTTGATGAAACTTTTGTCATCATCTGAAACTTAAGGCATTGTCTGTAGTGTTCAATCATATAAAGTGTATGTTGGTGCCAGTTGTGAACTGCAAGTCCATTCAATAATCTCAAGAGGAGGCTTGGCGAATATGAGTACATGAATCGGGCTTCAGATGAAAGGAATTAATGTGTAGGTTACTAAATTGGTATTCTAATGAAAACAGGTCATGTCGTTTAATTTTTAGGCCCATTTAACCGCAGAAAAATCCAAAACGAGATATTATGTTTTATGGGTGTCATATGTTCCTGTCGGTCTGTGTGTTTGTCTTCCGCTAATCCTTGACCCCTCTTGGAAAGTACCGGTCGGATTTTGATGAAATTTTCACACGAGGTTACCACTATTCCAAGGACGAACGTGTTTATAGTTTTTGGAAATCAATCCAGTGGCTGCGGTGCTAGGGGCAGGGAGGTAAGAAATTAAAATCGCTGAAAATTCGTTGTTTGACGTTTCAGAGGATCCTTATAACTTTTGGAAAAATTTTAAGGGCTGGAAGATTGAGGAGTGTGTGACTGTGGTGTGAGGAATATATCTTATTTTTTGAAAGTGTTATATCTATACGCCTCCTGCTAAGGCAATTCTCCACACCTTTCAGACAAGTTTCACTCAACGTAGATTTATCATCAAAACAGAATGCTGGAACTATTTCGTAGCCTGGCGAGTCGGTAATACGCTTCGCGGCCCTGCCTGGTTGGATATTACAGAGCTAAGACGATATAGGAAGAGGTGGATGACATTCGATCAGTTATGAGATAATCCGAGACAATCACCACATTCGTAGCTAGAAAAAACGTGTGCGAGTACAAAGTTTTAAGCAGTACATGACAAATAATTTGAGAAGCAAGAACATCTGTCGCCTGTATGTTAGTCTGTATTTTGTGAACAAACTTTCACATTCCTTTTATATCTTCGACCTCATTAAAGTATGAATATGTAATAATTCGTTAGATAAAAACTCAGCCAAATGTTGTCGAAGCTTTTATCGCAATCATTTTCAAAGCTGGCGTAATAAACATCAAGCTTCCATTAAAAGATTTATCATTCAGTCTTATAAAGTTATATAATGGACCATTGTTGGTACAAGTCGAGTTGTAAATGTGAAAGTCTGCAGGGAAATATGAATAGAGGTTTCCAAAGCACAGACCAATTCAATCGGAGTTCAATTTTCTAGATGGAGTCCGTGGAAGTTGTAAAAGTCGCGGTGTCGACTACTCGCTCCAAACTTACGTTGAAAAAATGGGACTGGTTCGTTGCCACGGATATTCTCAGAAAGGTTGGGAAGTAGTTATTATTAAGGATACCTTCACTGTTTTTTCTCTCCATTGCTATCATCAGGTGTGCGTAATGACTAGTGCTAATATGATACAAGGTGTCCTCAAAGATGGCACTTACCTTTACAGAGCGTATAGGTCAGACAACAATAAGCAAGTTTGTCTGATAACACATACAGCAAAGCCTTCCAATAACCCAGATATTAAGACTCAGATACAGTTACCATCTTTTGCGGTAAGATCTCAGTCAGTATCCAAATCAGACGTCATACGGTGTGTAGCTCATCGGATTTGGAAAACCTAAATTTGATTTGAAGCTAGTTTACTGTGAGTATCTTCAAGATTCTTTCGCAACTGTATTCAGACTCTGCATCCCGAGTTGTGTAGGTTTGCTTACATTGTGCAGAGCCGTCGAGGTGGATACAGTAGAAGATCTAGACATGCCCAAATGTTGCAAGTTTTGGAGAAAGCGAAAGAACCTGTGTTTTTACTTCCTATGTTACTGGGCGAGGCAGTATTGTATATATGTCTGTCTGTCCGCTAATCCTTGGCTGGTGCCACGGACGAAAAAGCCTGATGATTTTTGAGAAACAGTTCAGTGGTAGCTGAGTATGGGGCGGAAAAATAAAAAATAAAAATAGGTCAAGCTCTGCTTTTTGACATTTTTGAAAATGAAAATTTTAGGGGCTGGAAATTGGAAATTTAGAATCAATGAAAGACGTTCTATCAGTGAGAAGCTTCTGATCCCAGTAACAAGGGAAGTCTTAAATGATAAAATTACACCGCTACAGAGGAACATTTATATATTGGAATATTTGGATATTAGGAGTACGTACCTCTCTAGCGATCTGGAATGCTTTTGTTAATGATGACTTAACTGTTCTTATATCTACGCATTTTTTTCAATTTTATGATCCTTAAATATTTTTCGCCTAACTTTCAATTTGTGTTCTCAGTATATGATCGTTCTCTGACTACTTCGTCAAGTAGATTGACGCAGTACTTATAACAGACACAGACCGACAAACTGACATAAATGAGAAACACGGACTTGTGTGATGCATATATCTTTAAGCAGCAGAAGATTTGTGAACTAGAAGTTCGACTAGTCTCGCGAGTTCAGTACTCCCATCGTTTATGTAGTAGTAGATTTTGAAAGTTGTAGAGGTCGAAGTTTCACCGTACCTAGTCACGCTTCGATTTCGTCTTTCAAATCGACTTGACACATCCGTCTCCATTGAAACCTCCGACGAATTCGAAGGAAGTATAGAGTCAATCTAATTGACACAACCTCTTTTACGTTTTCGCTACTGTTTTATCGCACACTGGTCTGTGATTTAAAACGTAGTTGATTCTGAGAAGGATAGTTCAAACTTTCAGGCCACCATGTACATGCAAGATATGCAGAAAGGATAGACAACATTATACTGAATTTGAAAACTAGTGCAAAATCTATGAAGTAAGTCCCTCTCGGAAAATGTTCTTACACAGATGTATGGTATGTGTATGTACAGGCACTTAGACGACATTAGGAGGCACTCTCTAAAACATATAGCTGACTTCGTTTAAAACCTTCATAAGCCCGAGCAGGGTGCAATTGCACCCCAGACATCAATTTTTGGGGGTATTTTCTAAAATGTTTTTTTTAACTCAATTTCCTTCGAGGTATGTTTCTTAGACATATTTCTAATTTAGTATAAGAAAGATTAAAGCAATTTCTATTTACTGTAATAAGTTATAGTATACCTTCCTTATTCTACCGACTCATGACATGCACAACTCTACTGCCTATTCACTATGTTAATTAGGTGTCTTGATAAAGCAATATAATATTGGCCATGATATGTCTCAAATATATAATTAGAAATTATAACACATTGTATGGGGGAATGGTTGCTTCCTACCGCATGAAAGTCACACCTGATATGGAAATACCTCGCACGGGGAATCGGTAGCTTCCTACCGCATGGAAGTCACACATGATATGGAAATACCTCGCACGGGGGAACGATAGCTTCCTACCGCATAGAAGTCACGCCAGTGTCCATGCCAAGTTTTAGGATAGCACGTTGCCGTGTCAATACCCAAAAGCTCCGACGTTACCTCTGATTCAGAGGCAACCGAGCAGCATGACAACTTTGAGTAACAATGCCTGTACACATCTTGCCACGAATTCGCAGGGTCGTAAGTGGTTGTTGAAATGTGTATGCCAGCAGTGCCTTTCTTAGCATTCCAAGTATCAAGAGAACCTTTTACAGGGTGTCTCACATGCAGAAAAGTGTTTATCTACTCTTTATTTGATAAGATATCAATAATAAATACTGTACGCTTGAAGTCAAAACAATCTGAAGTGGGATGCAAATGATCAAGAAGACGATTTGAATAAACTTGGGAAGCTTCAGTAGCATCCTGAAGACACTCAAGGTAGCTATAATACCTACACGTTCCTTATACGGGGAAGGCCACCCAACTAGCAAAGTAGTGCTTTTGGTAAAAGAACCGTTCAGCCATAAAAGCTCTCTATTGTTGTTGCCTGAACACCAAAGTGTTGGCTTAATGTTGTGTGGAATGCAAATTTGCTTTCTGCAACATATTTGCTCTAAAATGAGGTGTTTAAGATATTCTTATAGCATAGTCAGACAACACCTTATAGAACAAATTTTTAGCTATTGCATAAACGTTTATACAACTATTTTATACGGCATATTTGCAGGTCAGTCAAAATGGTTGTGTTGACATTTGTCAAATTGTTGTATAACACCTGCAGGCAACACCAAAATATTCTAATAAACTAAAGACAACATGGACGATGCCATGATTATACACAACCACCCGCCATATTGGGCAAAGATTTATTCCTCTATTTGATATTGAATAATTATGTTTCAGTTCGAAATTACAGCTATAAAGTGATAAACATTAGTGTAATTGTGTCTAAATATAAGATTTGTGGAAGATTTAACGCAGATAAGTTCAGTTTTCCATCTTAAAAATCTAGACATACTTTTGATCATTACCAAAATATGAATCGAATACAAAGCCCGTAGAAATTGCGTAACTACTTTGCACGATAATCACAATAAAATTTGCTGCGCAAGTAATTCAATAGCCCTATATCACAGTGTAGAAGTCTATCATATACCTGGGTATGAAATTCACAATGGCCGATATGTAAGTAAACAAGATGACTGTATTGTGTTAGTTATATATTCTTCACTTCGTCTATACAATACCTAACAAATAGTTTGGTTGCAATAAAGTAGAATCACGTAACAGAATAGTTGTATAGTTGACAAAAACTGAATCTTGCATTGACGCAAATGTCCTATAGCGGCTGCAAGAGGCTTACACTTTTGTTGTATAACTGTTACCTGTAGCCCTTATACAATCTCTTAAATGTCTGAAGTGTCCTATTAGGTGTGCCCATTCCGCTTGTGTATAGCTGTTCTAAGAGGGTTTTGCCAATGTTCTTACAGTATACAATGCTGTGTAAGGAATACTGTATAATCATTCTTGCAACTCTAATAGGAGTGATAATTGTTAGTTGGGCAGTTCCGTTTTTGATATCTGATTTCGATACAAACAGCTCTGTTTACTTACGCGGTGCTTGCGATAAATGTGTCATATTTGATATCACAGGATTTTTTAGTACCTGACGTCTTGATTATCTTATAGCTTTGGTGCGTGTGTGTGTATGCGTGTGCGTGCGCGTGTGCGTGGGCGTGTGCGTGTGCGTGTGCGTGTACGCGAGCGCGTGCGTGCGCGTGTCCGTGGGCGTGTGCGTGTGCGTGTGCGTGTACGTGTGCGTGCGTGTGTGTAGGTGTGTGTGTGTGTAGGTGTGTGTGTGTGTATGTTACTAGGGACGTTTGCTTTAAAAAAATTGTATGCTGTTTGAGAAGTATAGTTCATAGTAGATATAATAACAAAATATTATCTGTGACCTCGGATCTACATAGGTTTTATGACTCTTTATTGCATTCTTTCAATGTTTCGTTATGATAATAGTTTCAGAGTACTTCTGGCATTATTGGTACTAATACTGATTGTACATTATCTTCTAGATACTATAAAATGGATGAAACGATACCATTGGAATGCCTTTAGTCCGCATTCTCAGGTGGCTTCGAAGCTTCGTAAGCTCCACCGAGGTGATCTTTGTAATAAAATGATAGCCTGCAGCTTTGAAAAGCACTCCACTTTCAGGTCACATCCAAGCAGAGCAAAAACCTTGTAATTTGTTAATTGACTTGCAGGCATCGTCTTGTACTAGCAACATTTTCTGAGGTAACACGAGAATATGGTTCGAGTGGCGCAAAGAAATCGTGCCTTGCTTTTCACAGGCTTTTTCAACTTGACCTGTTACTATCTTAGCAGGTAATTTGTTCAATCAGTTAACTTTAACCAATTAAGCTAAAATTAGATATATTATACATGATTGGTTTTCATGACAATACACAACAAATTGGAAACGAATCTAATGAGGCAAATGCTATAAAAACACGACTTATCATTTCCTCAGTAAGATATTAATGGGAAAACAATAATTAAAGTGAAGTAGTTCTAAATTCAATATGGCTACACCACGATCTACAAGGTGTTTCACAACTTGTCCGACAAATTTTAAACCCATATGCACTGTTACGAAAGGAGTTGATTTCTCAAAAAAAAATGCAATAAAAGACCTACAGAAATCGAGAAAATAAAATAATACAGTTTAACAGTTCACTTATAAAAGCTGTTCAAAATTGTTTCTATTGACTGCAATGCAAGCTTGTGCGCTTCTAATCCAATTTTGGCGCACTAATTCATATACACCTCCTTCCTGCGGTGCCTGAAGGCTCAAATTATCGGCACCCATTGTGATTCGGTCACGCAATTCTTCAATATTCTGACCTGGAGCACGGTGTACCTCGTTTTTCAAGTATCCCCATAAAAAAAGTCCAGAGGATTTAGATCGGGAGACCGTGGAGGTCATTTAATTGGTCCGCCCCTTCCGATCCAGCGTATACCTGATTCAAAAAATCACGAACTTCTAAACGAAAATGCGGAGGTGCCCCATCGTGCAGAAACCACATCCGTGCCCGGACCGCCAATGATACATCTTCAAGAAGGACAGGCAAATCATTCCGAAGAAATTCCAAATACTAGTGACCATCTATCCGATCTGGCAATACGAATGGTCCAATTAGACGTCCATCGACAATACCTGCCCACACGTTCAAAGAAAGACGTGTTGGAAGTGTGTCTGGATCACTGCGTGAGGATTCTCAAAGGACCAAATGTGTGTATTATGAAGATTGGTTATCCCGTTACGAGTAAAAATAGCTTCATCAGTCAGCTGTAAAACGGGCATTTCGAGCATTTTCTGGCAACAAAATCTTACTCTTAGGGGGTAGCCTGTGGACCCTCTGGACGTGATATGTGATATGTAATATGCGCCACGCTGTTGCATGTGACACTTCTGGGACCTAATGGGATAACTGCCTTGTGCTTATTCCCGGATTTTCTTCCACAATATTCAAAATTTTGTCTTCGGCATTTAAAACGCGTTGTGGGTGAACCCGACCCCATCCACTCCACGTTTGGGGCGCCAGTCTCCTCTAGCACGTGCATGTAAAACAATTGAACTAAATTTTTCGTAATGTGGTATGTGTCTATTCGGAAATCGGTCTGCATACAAACGAGAAGTCGCTCCCGATTTTTGCCCTGCTTCTCCGTACGCTAAAACAATGTCCACCAACTCCTCATTAGCGTACACCTGTGCCATTTTTATTCAAAAATAACTAAAAACATAAACTCGCAAAATACTTTCTTATTTAACTTTAACACAAAAATCGACGATACAGATTAAACATTATTTGCGCATTCTTATCAGTTTGAAAAAACAGAAAATTCCTGGTATTTTGTTTTCGTCAGTTGTTTGGTACAACATTTGATACAATAAATTATTAATGCGTGTTCTAATATGACGACGATGAAGGCAAATACAGATATTTATTTTTCATTTTATTATTGAAACTCAGATTTATAACTTAATTTCTGTAGGACTTTTATTACATTTTCGTTTTGAGAAATCAACTTCTTTCGTAACAGTGCATATATTAAAATTTGTCGGATTTGTTGCATAGTTTTCATGACCATATGGGTGTCGAAATAAAGGGCTTGATGAGAGAAATACAATAAGCAAATCAATCTAATACGGCAGCCGCAAAATAGCGAATTTCATTTCCTCAGTAACTCTTATGATATGAGTATATAACGAAAGTGTTTGATTAGCGAAGCACAATGAGTAAGCGACGTTACTGTAGCACCAATAACGAGGAGTCTATTAAGACACCCCAATACTATTTAGTAGGACATGGTGCTGATTGGTTATTGCTGACAAGTAATCTGGTCCTAGACTTTAGTGACTAAGTTAGCCGACTATTGTAAAAATAATAGTCAGAGGCATTAAAATGTAAAATTAAGTAGCCATTCATAATAGTCATTTCTAATTTCGGCTTTTTAACATTAGACGGTCCGCTCAAATATGAATACCTTTTATTTCTTTGATTACATCAATAAGCGTACTTAGATAGTAGTTATCCATCCTCCGTATTTACGTAATATACAATAAAAATAAAGTAAGTTGTTTTGTAAAGTCCTATTAATAAAGTACATGTAAACTGGACAGAAATTACTTTTTAAAAACAACTTTTTATTCAGCCGTTGATGAAACGTTCTGGCAAAAAATAACCTTTTAGACTTGAGATATGCCGATTTAGAACCTTTAAATACCTTTTCGTAAAGTAAAGTCTTCAAATAAGCGTGTTACATTTTCACAGCATGAGAAAAAAGATGTAGCTTGCTTTTATTTGAAAGCTTGGGATGAAAGGCGGTTAAATCAAAGCTTATTATTATTTATTTTTGTAACCAAAATGACGTACAAATGCAATAATTGATAACTGATAATGGAAATACACATTGTAATAGTAGGATGTACTGTTAAAATACTTGTTCAACATGACTTCGACAAGTCAAACTCAGTTCGATGCACGAGTAGCATTTAGACCTCTACAAAAAGCATACAATACACGGGTGTCATGTAAAAAGGTTATAAAACGTCAAAAAAAACCAATGAGATGTCAACTTGCCGACTAGGTAGTTTTTAGGGCACAAACGGTAATTCCACGTTTGCTCACTAGGATCGGTGTGAACGTCCATCTATGGAAGAATCACTCAACTAAACTACACACATTAGTGGTTCTATAGTTTTGTGAGGCTGAGTGATCCGTGTCTGTAGTTTTTATCTCTGAGAAGAAAGTTGGTGGAATAGCAAGATCTCATCTGGATGATTATGTGTATTGATCTGCATGTGTATAAAATCAGTGATATTTGCTGTGTGAGAAAACCATTACTGAATATGCCGAATATGACGGGTTATTTGTATGTTGTGCTTTCTGCAGAGAGGTTATGTTCAAAGTTATAAATTACGAAAAACTGAGGAGCATTATGGGAAATCAACACCGCGCTCGCGTTGTGTGTAATTACTGTTAGCATGTATATGGCTTGTAATTCGACAGTGTACAGTGAATATAATTACTTCTTATCTCTCTCATTTTTGAAATTCAGCAAATTTCTATACGTAATTTCCAGAATGGATAAGAAAAAGTGGATGCGCAACTTATTCCTAGCTTTGAATCTCAATTAAGTGTATTTGAGACAAGAGCCCAATGTAATTATCATCAACACATACAACTTACAGCTTAGACCTCCAGTAATGCCATCTCAGAAACAGATTTTACATCACATCAGAGCCAAATATCGCTAACAAGCCCCATGACGTTTAGGCAACACGTACAACTAAGTGTTAAGTTAACAACTTGTAGAAAAACCTACATAATGTCAAAAAAACAGCATAATGTCAAAACAAATCGGCATAATGCCACTTTTCAGGATACGCGATACCCGTGCAGGTGCGGCATGTTTTATGTCGGTATTGAAACATCGAATGACTGATATTTACCAACCAAGTGATATAGTTATACGTGTTTCTGAAACGTCTATTTACTACAATTTTAGTCATGAATCGCTTTACACCGAAACAACGCGCCGAAATAGTCACAATGCCCTTGATGGTTAGTGGTTTCAACAAGGCGGTGCGCCATGCCACACTGTAAATGAAACAATCCAGTTTCTGCAGCGAAAATTCCCTGGACGTCTGATGTCAAAAAGAGGTGACATTGACTGGGGTTATTTGAAAAGTCAAGTGTACGCCAGCAAGCCCCAGACCATTGAAAACTCAAGGAAAACATTCGTACCGCAAGAGATGTTCGAAAAAGTAATGGAAAACGCAGCAAAACGGGCACATTTTGCTTTGGCCAATAAAGGTGGCCACTTGATAGATGTTGTGTTCAAAAACTAGTCCCAATAAATTGTAAAGGACCATATTTAATCAAAATACCCGATATATAGAAATAAGTTTTTCGTTTTAAAAGTTATTTCATGTTTGCATACCGACATAAAAGATGGCCCACGCTGTACATTTGAAAGAAGGGTTGGAATATCAGACGTAAGCCCTAGAGCACATGTGTTCAATAATGATGCTAAGCATTATATCAGTGCCAGCCGCTTTGTTGGTGCCTAATGACTTTACCATATTCCTTCGCAGATCGGTCTTATGCTTCAAGGTTATATCCCTCACTCATAGCATGGGGAACTTGTGCTATCGAAAAAGCTCAGCCTCAGCCTCAACCTATCGATCACTTCATGTTTTTAGCTACATTTTGATGGTGATACGTCGTGAGGTTGAAGACGAAGCGATTAGAACCTTGCTCAGATACAAACCTTCATTCCAACAGAAATGACTTCGGTTACTGGCGAACAGACAGGTAATGCATTCGATACAGTAAAGTAAACATGTCTACCGGATAAGAGCGTCTGTGCTCCTTTTAGTCAACATAACCAGAATAACAGACTTCACATCCTTAACGAGCCTTTTGATATAGTTAACTTGTATGAGAACCTCGTTTTGTTCTGGTTCCTTTAGCATCAATATCCGAAACTGGCAGCGGTGCTGTAGAGGGGCAGAATGTGTGGCCGGGAAGAGATCCACCATACTTCCCGAGATTAATTCTTGAGCACAGTAGAATAGAGTGCTCCCTTGGGAATGATCCTAAGTTCTGAACACTGTTGAATGTAAATGGTTCCACTTCAGCAAAATAATATCGCCTTGGACTCTTCATAGCAACAAACATTTCACCACAAGGTTATCATCGTCTTTAGAGATCAGATTTATGTACGAAGTCCAGACTTCCATAATTTCTCTCCCGAGAAAGAGTCGGAAGTCGATTGTTCTATCGGTATTCAGGAATGCAGCTACACGAAAGGTACGCCAACTTTCTATCAGTTATGCTACTACCTCCTCATCTTAAGAGTTGACCCCTCGTGTAAAACAAAACACTTGAAAAAAAGTAAGGAAGTGTCAATGCTTCTTGTGCATGACCCGCTGCATTGCTTCTATAAAAGCCCAATTATTTCTCGTTGTGGGCATAGAAATCTCGAAGAATCTTAGGCGGCAGTTAATTACCGTTCAAGGACTCAGTCTTAAAAAAAGTTTGCTAATGGTCTGTCCACTTCTATCAAGGCTTTTGACCGGACTTTAAGTCACAATGTAATTTTGTTACTGGATATTTGGTCCTCCAGCAAGTATAGCATTGTCTCCAAATACGAATAATCAGAAATAACCAGCAACAAATTTTGTGTGTGTTGATGCGATAAGTTTGACGTAAATTGTTATACTCGTGCAGCTATACTATTCACGAGAATTTAACTTTTACCCATTTTACATTTTTCATCTGCTATGAAAACTAAAATTAAATGAAATATATTTTATAATTTGGCTGTGCGTACTCTGACATACAAATTCTAATCCAAGTTCAATATGAATTTTTGTTAATCCACAGTCCTTCATTCTTCCGTATCTTTACACTAAAGTTAACACAGTCTATACTTAGTTCCACTAGAACATTTTGATCAGTAACAATGGCACACCCTTCTGTGTCATCCGATACAATCCCTACACCTTGCCAAGTTGCACTCTCGCCAATAACCCTAATTGCATGTTACGGCCTACATGCAATAACGCGAGAGAATCAATACCAAGGACAGACATTTCCACATTTTCAGACGGTCAACGTGGGAGCAACGATAAAAATGCAACCCTGAAAATCTTCATAAATAAGATAATAGCGTTGTCTTGAGGATCACTTCATTTCTACGTCATGTCCAGGCAGAACAGAAGCATTATAATTCAGTAACTGTGAAGAATGAAGTAGTAGAAGTATAAATATAAAGTTGATGCGCTCCATTGTAAATCGGGGATGAAAGTTGCTACAATTACGTATTTTAAGTTTACCGTATTCGCTAGCTATATAGGTGTATAAAGACATTCACAGATAGTTACCCAGCAAGGCGCATTCGTTTTTCTCAGGAATTGTCAAGGAGACCTTTGAAAGCTTATATATGCTAATAAATAATAATAGTATTAACAGTCTTGTTCATTGTTGAATAGAACAGAAAAGTCCATAACAAATGGGACGGTCGTTAAAAACACTGGTGCCGGTTTGAAAATGTATATACATATGTACCATAAATCGAAACAAAAAACTCCTCCAAGCTGTAGAAACATTTTTCTACAAAATAATGTTTTAGGTTTCTTTTGAATCCAGCTGTAGTTGACTCATTCATAATGTCATTACTGAGCTCATTAAAACACTTACATCTCATATACGAATATATACTTATTTTTTGGTATGCCGCGGTTCAACGTAGTATCGGCGGAATTAAAAGCATCTTAGACCTACTTGGATATCCATAATGGTGTTTGAGAACTACAGATTCACGCTTATTTTTGAAAACGGACACAGCCAACTCATAAATATAATTAACAGTCATCATCTTTAGTCTTCTAAAAGATTATCTGCAGCATTGGCGACAACCAAGGTTATCAATAACTCTAAGGACATGTGTTTGCAGCAGGAGAACTCTTTCGTTTACTGCTACTACTTCCCCAATTAAGAATACCACAACGGATATGGCAGTTGACGGTGACATAGTATACAGCTATCAAAATTCGTTTACTGCACTGCTCTGCTAATGGCTTCAATTCATAACAACTCCTTCGCAGTCTAGTGCACAAAAACTTAACGTGAAACACTCATAACAGTCGACAATCAAGTATAATTTCCAGCAAGTTAATTGAACTAAATGATGGAATAGCTTGGTTAGTATTATCAAAAGTCTTGAAATATCGTTTATCGTTTAATGAAAATTTCACAATGCTGATCTTTTATTTATTTAGTCGGAGGAAGTTCTTTCACTTACTGTCGTATGCACTTTCAGTCACTGCAGGCAGCTCAGTGATGTTTTCGACTGGTAATAAAGATATTGGTGTCATCTGCATAAGCCACAACGTTGTATCTGGACCACCTTCAGATATAAATCCGGACAAATCGTTAGCATACAACAGAAACCAAAAAGGTTGTACGCTGTGGTTCACCGATATTTGTATTTGATGTTTCACTTTTGATACCGTTGGCACAAACCTCGTTGTTTTCTTTGTGCAATGTAAGAGCGACTCAGCTGTAATGCCAATCCACGTATTCCATACCTGTGCAGTTTGAGAAGTAGTAAGTTTTAATGAAACACCAAGAGGTAGGGAAGCCAAAATACAAGATGATTTATCGAACAATTGTAAGACACTCTTTGTTTGTGGTAGCTGGTATTCCACCTATTAATGTGGTAGAGAAACGCGAGCTCCAAAGAAGGGTGCCAACTGCCTACTTTATATAAATAATATTCATAGAAAAAACTGTGACGAGAGCTTATTTTTCTGGGCAAGGTGACAAATAGGAAGAAGGGCCGACGCTTATAATATTCATTCGACTAGTCTTTATAAACGCATTGGTTTAACAGAGATGGTCTCACTGAGGTTGCCAAAAGTGAAGGTAGCAAAGCTAACCCTTACATCAGATCACTGTTCCAACTACCAGCAAGTTCCAAAATGGCAGAGAAATCTTATAATAATTCTGAACCTCCCTCTGAAATGATCTAATGATATTCCTCGAACTAGAATATTGAAGAATGCTTGGTAATAATGATCGTTTTCAGCAATTATACGGTAATATTAATAAGTTTACAGGTTTTAACTTCTACTCATCAAATGTATACGAGCCCCTTCCCACTTCAGTTGTCCCAACTATCTAGTTGTTTTCTTATCGCAGGGTGTTATAAGTTTAAAATATTAACAATGAATATTTTGATAATATATAGTAGAAAACACCAACTTTATCACTCCCTAATCAAATTTGCAGCATAAAAAAAACACATACTGCAATTACAGCATATCAACCTATTTTCATTTCAATGCAAAATAAGTCTATAACGCATAGGTGGCTGTGAAAAATAAAAGCCATGACAACTGTTTTTATTAATCACAGCTGTCAGAATACGTTTAATATAGTTGTGGGTAGTTAAGGTTTTCAAAATGGGTAGAGGAAAGGCTATTAGTGAGAAAATTCGGTTAGTGATAATGAAATTTTTTAATTCTGGGAAATCAAACTCAGAAATTGCAAATTTGTTAGACTTATCGCGGTACAGCGTGAGAAATATTTTTAGAAGATATAACGTAACTGGTTCAGTTAATATTAAGCCACGATATGTGAAAAAAGTAATATCACTAATGCCGACCGAAGAGCATTAAAAAGAATAATCGTGAAAAACAGGCGTGCCAGTTATTTACAATTAAGTGCTGTGTGGAGTGATGCTGTTGGAAGGAGAATTTCGAGGTCCACAACTCATAGAAAGGCCCACAAACTGAGATTTAGCACTTGCAAGGTAAGTTTTCTTATAAAAAAAAAGTGAAGTAAAAACCATAAAGTTGCACAGCTTGTTTATAGGCCAAAAAAAAGCCACTATTAACTCCACTGCAAAAGAAAAATCGGCTTAGATGGGCTAAAGAACATAGACAATGGACACCTCAACAATGGTGTGCAATACAATGGAGTGATGAGGCCCGATTCGAAGTTTGTGTTGGTGACAGTCGCAGTAGAGTTATCCGCAAAAAAATTAAGCATTCCATGTTGACTCTCTGAAGAAAAAAGTGAAATTTCCAGCATCCATTATGGTCTGGGGCAGTATGTCATCAAAAGGAGTAGGAAAACACCATTTTATTGATGGAAATGTGGATACAAACAAATATTTGGCAATTTTAGAAGAATCGCTTTTACCAGTGATGGAAGATGGTGCAGTGTGCCATACCTCAAAATAAAATGGATGGAAAAAAATAATATACCACTTTCGAAAATGGTTTCTAGCAGTCCAGATCTGTCACCTATTGAAACTTTGTGGCACGAGATGAAAAAGGTTCTACGACAACATCCTGCTCGTACAATCACCGAACTGAGACTAAAGCTTCAAGAAATATGGGATTTTTTACACCAAATTTTTGGCAAAACTTGGTTAACAGTATGCTCCAAAGAATTTCAGCCGTAGTAAAAAATAAAGGTGATGTTACCCAATGGTAATCTTTCAATTGTTGCTTTGTTAACTTCGCGCATTTATTCGCACATTTTTTATTTGTTCAGATGTTCTATTAGTTATAGGTCTAAGTGATTTCATATATGTATTTTTTACGACTAGAGTGTATCTAAAATGTTTTTGAGAAAATAAATTGTTTTAGAAGTAAATAGTTGAAATTATTGTACCAATAAGTTAAACGACGTATACTGTACATGTCCAATGAGTGCTCACTAAAGTAAATAACGTAACTGTCACCTGACTCGCTGATATATGTCCACCAAGCTGAGTCGCCTGAATGTGGCTATGAAAACTTTTCCTTGTCCGAAGAACGATAAGCCTAGATATGGATGAATCAATGCTACAGACACAAGACTGCTCGACGTTTCTACACTTTCAGACGAGAACAACGCGGGAGCCGCGAAAAAGCAACCCGGAAGATTTTCATAAATAAAATAATAGCGAGCAGCTTGAAGAGCACTTCGTTTCCAGGTCACATCCAAGCAGAGCAAAAACCTTATAATTCGGTAATTCTTGTGACGTCCCATTCCAGTGACATTTTCCCGGGTAATGCGAGAAGAGGTTTCGAGTGGCTGGCGTTAAGATTCCGCTTTTCCGTATTTCTGCCCTATGGGTTTTCTTTTGTAATTAGTAAGCCGCAGAACGCGGGTATTTTTGCCATAAGAGACAAGGGACAGGGAAATTGTCGTAGAAGAGGCTCCAGTGTAATAAGCTAAACTATACAGGGTGTCCGCAAAGTTGGGGTTTTCCTTTACACGACGTGTAGATCTTGAAAACACAAGTTTTCTTAGTACCATATACACCAATGTCTTAAGGGAACCGAGATAAAGGGCTCTGCAATATCAAAAATATCTGCATACCGTCCTGTAGCCGTGACCCGCGACATCACCGAGTGGTACAAGGTCACTGGCTCATCCCGACGACAGAACTGGGTCGGGGTCAGTGTGTCAGGTCAGTATGAAACCTTCAACCGACGGTTACGGCCACGCGTGTAGAGGTAAACGAACCCGTATAATCGATTGCGTTTAAAAAAAAAATAATGGCACACTCATACACCAATAATGAACTCCTTGATATGTTGTTAATCTATGGCGAATGTCTTCAAAATGCTACAGAGGCTTCGCGAGTGTATGCAGATCGTTTCCCTAGACGACATCATCCAAGGCCCCGCAGATTTGTGTACCTGGTCCAGAGAGTCAGGTATACGGGCCATTTGGAGGAATTTCGAGGTGGGCAAGTTGAGGAAGAACTACTGAATCGCGAGGACGAGAATTCCTCAACAAGCACTAGTGACGTGGCTAGAGAAGTCCAAGTATCAAAAACTAAAGTGTGGCAAACGCTGCGTGAAGAGGGGCTGTATCCGTTTCACGTCCAACGTGTACAAGCTCTTCAACCTGACGATTTTCAAGCAAGAGTGCGGTTTTGTGAGTGGTTGTTGCATCAACATGACAATAATCCGGACTTTTTGAAGTGCATATTGGTGACAGACGAATCTACGTTCACGCGTAATGGGGTGAATAACTTTCGCAACACTCATGTTTGGTCAGTAGAAAATCCGCACGCTGTCCGTCGGGCACATTTTCAACAAACATTTTCGGTGAATGTTTGGGCTGGCATGGTGAACGGTATGCTCATTGGACCATTTATTCTCCCAAATCGATTGGACGGGATGCAATACCTAGACTTTTTACGCAACAGTTTGCCTTCCTTGTTAGAAGATGTGCCGTTAAGTGTAAGACAATCAATGTGGTTTCTGCACGATGGTGCACCGCCCCATTTTAGACGCGAAGTGCGTGAGTTTTTGAATGAATTATTTCCGAATGGGTGGATCGGACGTAATGGACCCGTAGCGTGGCCTCCGCGATCTCCAGACTTAACACCATGTGATTTTTTCCTTTGGGGAATAATGAAACGCTTAGTGTACAAAACTGAAGAGCATACGGTTGACGAACTTCGTCTCAGAATTGAACAAGCTGGTGCTTTCATTCGGGTGAGGGACTCCATTCTCAAAGCCTGCACCGATGCTTGGCTACATCGTGCACGCACCTGTGTTTTTGAATCAAACGGCGATAACTTCGAACAATACCTATAAAGTACGTTTACCTAAAAACTAAAAACGCAGCAACGCCGTCATATTTGTTACCTCTGTTCGTGGTCTGCACCACCGCCGGCGTCTGCTCGGTAGCGCAGCAGCTGATTTAATTTTCTGTTGGAGCGGTATGATTTCGGGCAGAGACGTACTTGGCCTTCTCGTCAACTGGAGAGTGAGCACTTTTTCCTTTATTTTTTTTTACTTGGTCGCCCTCGTTTCACTACACATTACCTTTGTTATTTCAAGGGTAGTTGTTTCTGAAAAGGACAAACCCAACTTTGCGGACACCCTGTATACCGTGATTATTAATTTTCTCACGCAGTGATACGTAATGCATTCAGTAAACTATGTACATAAGGGAGCTAGTAATATGACTTGTCGATAAGAAATGTTATTTTTGAAAATTTTGTCGCAGTCTATATCTTTTAAAAGCGTTTTGCCACGTCAACTTCTGACAACAATATGAAAAATTACATTGGTAAATCAGTATTAGACAACTCACTGTTCACCAAACTGCTATATGACTCGCAGTTAGTTACACCATCTGTTGCTCAAATGCATTTCATATCATTCTGTTTGAGCTTGACGGTAACACATATTCTTGGCTTTCTGGCGATTGGAAATTAAGCCAACGCAAACATACACTTTAGCTACAACATATAATTATTAAGCTGTTTTATGTAATACGAAGACTACGGGTACCGTTTGATAACCTATGGATCTGTAGCTTGGTGGAGCAAGGCAGCACAATGAACTGTCCAAGCCAAACTGAGCGCAATACAGAGAGAAGCTTCCCAACTAGCAAAGTAGTGTTATAAGCTTTTGGTAAAAGAACCGTTCAGCCATAAAAGCTCTCTATTGTTGCTGCCTGAACACCAAAATGCTGGCTTAATGTTATGTGGAATGCAAATTTGCTTTCTGTAACATATTTGCTCTAAAATGAGGTGCTTAAAATATTCTTATAGCATAGGTATACAACACCTTATAGGGAAAATTTTTAACTGTTGCATAAACGTTACAACGTTACAACTGTTGTTTAGTAACTGTTAAAGGCTGTACATATGCTAAATATGTTGGTATACAACTTCACCATAACCTAACTTTCTGCTGGCATATTTTTTTGAAATACCATAACCAATGTTTTAAGACAAACCACGCATGCATATTGGTTCAAAAGGTTTTATCAACTGTTCAAACAGAAGATATAGATCTGGTACAAATTCTGGGTAAATCATTCGACTCTGTCGGTATTTCGTTTCAGACATTTGTCAAATTGTTGTATAATACCTGCAGGCAACACCAAAATATTCTAATAAACTAAAGACAACATGGACGATGCCATGATTATACACAACCACCCGCCATATTGGGCAAACACGTATTCCTCGATTTAATAATAAATAATTATGTTTCAGTTCGAAGTTACAGATATAAAGTGATAAACATTAGTGTAATTGTGTCTAAATATAGGATTTGTGGAGGATTTAACGCAGACAAGTTCAGTTTCTTGAAAATCTAGACATACTTTTGACCCTTATCAAAATATGAATCAAATACGAAGCCCGTAGAAATTGCGTAACTACTTTGCACGATAATCACAATAAAATTTGCTGCGCAAGTGATTCAATAGCCCTATATCACAGTGTAGAAGTTTATCATATACCTGTGTATGAAATTCACAATGGCCGATATGAAAGTAAACAAGATGACTGTAATGTGTTAGTTATATATTCTTCACTTCGTCTAAACAATACATAAGAAATAGTTTGACTGCAATAAAGTAGGACCGTGTAACAGAATAGTTGTATAGTTGACAAAAACTGAATCTTGCACTGACGCAAATGTCCTACAGCGGCTGCAAAAGGCTTACACTGTTGTTGTATAACTGTTACCTGCAGCCCTTATACAACCTCTTAAATGACAGGTATGCCCATTCCGCTTGTATAGGTGTTCTAAGAGGGTTTTGCCAATGTTCTTACGGTATACAATGCTGTGTAAGGAATACTGCATGATCATTCTTGCAACTCTCCACACAGGAATGAGTGGAAACAGCAAGTTAACCTGATAAGGAAAGATATCTGTGCATACACAGATGGCTCCAAGACCAAGATCGGTGTTGGAACAGGAATCTTCGTGCAGAAGCTAAATATTAAAAAATCTGTTAGGCTAGGAACCTGGGTGTCGCTCTTCCAGGCAGAGCTATATGCTATAGAACTGAGTGCCAGAAAGATGGCAGAACGACAACTGAGACACAGAACTATAATTATTTTTTCATCCGCACTTAAAGCACTATACTCCACCTACTCGACATCGAATTCGGTGTGGAATTGCAAAGAAGCTCTCGGTGGCATAGGGGAGGGAAATGAAGTCCATCTTATATGGATTCCAGGACACACAGGTCTAGAGAGAAACGAGACAGCCGACACTCTGGCAAAGAGCGGGGCTAGCACACCCTTCATAGGGCCTGAGCCAGCGATTTGGATTGCATACAATACGGCTAAGCTAGTAATCTCTGCAGAGATGGACAGAAAGGTCCATCAATACTGGGAGAGATTAACAGGGTTAACCCATGCTAAGGCAACTATACCAATCTTATAAATATAAATATGAATAAACAGCGTTTATTGCCCAACAGTTAAGGAAAACATTTACAGGAAAATCCTAAAATAAATCATAATAACAAGAACATAAAACACATAAAAAGCAGGTGATTTCATCTAAAGCAAAAAATAAACGAGAAAAAGAAGCAAAAAACATATTTCACTCAGGTGAGTAACATACCATAAATTATCCAAGCAATTTCTAGCTACTCCCAGAATACTGTTCAAACTGTCAGAATGTATATCACCATAATTTGATATTGCATTGAAAGTTTCACACATCACATATATGGGTGCCCTCAAAAACCAAATTTGTGCGAGCCCTGCTACAATAAAATATTTTAGATGTACGAGTTTGAATAGATGGAACATTAAACTTTATTTAAGCCATAATCCCATTAGCATCAATTTGATTGGTGCAGTAGTTTATGCAAGAACACAATTGAAGCACACTTCCTTCTCAGTTCTAAAGGCTGCACTTGAAACCTAGACAATAACGAACTTTCAGATATAACACGTTCAGGATATATCCCGTCAACTTTAAAAGATAAAAATTTTAGAAACTTTCTCTGAACATGTTCAAGGGAGTCATTGTAGCAGTTGTAAATTGGGTTCCAAATTAACGATGCATATTCCAATTTCGATCTAATATATGCAGAATACAAAACCAACAATGACTCTGGGCGGATAAAGCTTCTACAGCTTCTCACAATCAAACCGTACGCCCGCGAAGCTTCGCTCACCTTTTGAGCTATGTGAAGTGAAAAATTAAGTTTATGTTCAAAAACTACACCCAAGTCCTTAATTTAGTCACAACGATTTATGTAAGCATCCCAATTCTATAATTAAATTTACAAGCAGAAGTTTTTCTGGAAAAGCTGACTACACTACACTTAGACGCATTAAGAAATAAATTATTGTCGTCACCCCAAGCCACTGAGAATCAATATCACGCTGAAGTGCAATACAATCAGTCTCAGACTCAATAATCCTGAATAATTTTAAATCATCCGCAAAGATGAGCTTATTACAACTTAAATAATGCACATCATCAATAAATAAGGTAAAAAAAGACCAAGATTTGAGTTTTTTTGATGCAGCAATAATCTCATTTCCATGAATGTCATTGAAAAATATGTTAACCTGACTAGTAGGATTCCTGCCTTCAATTAAATTGTTACGAGTAGATGGGTCAACAAAAACACTATTAAAAAAATCTGCAAATGCATCGAAAGCACAGTAAGGATCGTTCAGTGAGACGTCATTCAACTTCATTTTACCAGGAATCCTAGTAGTTCGATTTTTTGTATGCATGAAACTCCAAAAATGCTTAGGATCTTGAGAGATGGAAATCTCAACATTACGTGTATAATTTTCATAGGCCACAGATATTTGACGCTTGACCTCAGATCTAAGACGTTTGTACTGTTCATGTAGATGGTTATTGTGATTTTTTCTGTACTTCTTGTATAACTTTGCTTTATGCTTGACTTTCCTAATAATTTCGCTGGTGTACCACGAAGGGTACTTATTACTGAGAGATTTATATTTGGGTACGTAAATATCAAAGATAGAGTATAAAAATTTATAAAATTCAGCAATAGCTAAGTTAACATCTAAGAAGTTATCTAAAAAGAGAAATCTGCAATGAGGAGAGCATTATACAGCTCTGTAAATTTGGCTTTTCGGAAATTATTTATGTTAATATCGCTAAATAAGGGAAATGCGTCAGGGTTAACATTAATATTTTCAAAACACATATCAAGAGCTGGATGATGGGGGATATCTTCAGGCACCAGTGGCAAAGTATCACGAGAAACAGAACAAGTTTCATTTGATAATATCAAATCTGACAGCCTTCCATTATCATTCAGAACAGTATTGCATTATTTAAGGTTCAACACAATGAGCAAACTTATTACAGCATTTTTCTTACGGTCAAAATTATCCACAAATTTGGAACATTGAAATCAGCTAACAGTATGACGCTACCTGATTGGAAACATATCATTTGTCCTAGTTCCTCTACAAACTGTTCAAACACGTCATTAGTTATAGTAGGGGTGATGTAGATTACAGCCACATAAAAGTTCATCTGACCTATCTAACATCTGCAAACTAATATATCAATCAGGGAAAAGCTGACATCTAGAATTGACACATCTACTACTTAAGCGTTAATGTAATTCTTCAATACTAATATAATACCACCACCATTTTGCTCGTTAATGATATCACATTTTCAATCCTATCATCTGAAAACAACAAAAGAGTCTGTAGGAAAAAGTTCACTGCACGTCACATCCGATTGTAAATTAGATTCAGTTAAAGCGATATTGTCAAATTCAGCGTCATAGATAACAGATAAACAAAAGTATCAATCTTGACAAAGAAGGTAACAGACTCTTTGCTACGGCTGAACAGGAATAGCCTCAAAGCTCTAGTCGGACTGTACACTGGTCATTGCAAATTGCGTCATCACATGAACAGGCTGGGCATGGCGGAAGACGCTGAGTGCCTGAGTGCAGACTGTGCATGGAGGGAGATGAAACGGTCAGGCATGTATTCTGCAGATGTCCTGCAATTGCCAGAATCAGGTACAACATACTTGGAGACGTAGTACTGCAAGCAGAAGACCTGAAGGACATTTCTTCAAACAAGTTAATCGACTTCCCCAGGAGGTCGGAGCTACTGGGGGAAATATAAATAGGTGTGAGCCACAATAGACCAAAGAGTCGCAGTGGAGGATCGTTATTGATACACTGACAAGAAAGCTAACCTAACCCTAACCTAATGGGAACAGTTAAATTCATTGCTAGGCAACGGCGCAACTGCCGATATTACAATAGGACGGTGATCTCATTTTTATTTATATTTCTTATCGAAAGTTACTGAATTTTTACTTTAGTTTATCGTAGATAACATTTTCTGTGTACCTCGGAAATAATGACCTCTTTCAAACTACTGACCTGGTAAATCTCCATTATTTACCGCATTCCTATAAGGAGAAGCTAAATTTTTCCCCACAGGTGACTAATGATATTGTGACAATCCATAGGTGAATGGCGTGAAGAATGTAAATAATGAACGTGACATTTGGCTGATTGATCTCACGAATGCGACTGCTATGAATCCATTTAACAGTTTTTGAATATAACTAATAGTTATTCTTGATTATTACAAAACAACACAGAGTGTACTTTATATCTGAAACTATTGTTGCAGTTCGAGACCTTTTGGTGCCCTTTTTTGCTACTTTTTTATGATATTCCTTATTTCAATTTTGCGCAGTAGGGAAACAATCCTCCGTTATCCGTTATAATAATAATAATAACCGTCTTTATGATTGACATAAGACATTGACAAAATGGTAAGTGAACATAAGTACATCCAGTGTCAATAAAAGGCGAAGTTCAGTTTGATTAGTACACAGTACCAACAACCTGCTCTTCCACTTAGCCCGGTATCCTCTACGACATATGACATCCGATAAACCGATAGTACATACATGTCACTATAAAAGAGGGACATACCTACACGCTAACAAAAAAAAACAATCATTCATTCATTCATGCGGTGCTACTGTTTTTTCAGCAGTTCCTTTTTAAACATGGCTTTGAAGTTATCTATTCTAGAAAATTTTAGTTCCTTCCGGCCTGAGTTGTAGACTTTATATATTTGGTATGTGAAGCTCCGTTTGAAGATTGACGTTCTAAACTTGGGTGGCGAAATAAGACCCTTACTTCTTACGTTAATGTTATGAACGTCAGTCCGGTAGGTTATTTTTTGATAAAGATATTGTGGTGTTCTGACTAAAATTAATTTATGATAAAAAACAGCAGAGTGGAGGAGCCTACGATTTTCCATATTTAACCAACCTGCATCTTTCAATTTGTGAGATATTCTATGTCTCCTCTGTATACCAAATGCAAGGCGCAAGCATGAGTTTTGAACCAGTTGAACTTTACGTCGATACAGGTTAGTTAAGTGTGGGCCGTAAAGCACATCAGCGTAGTTGAATAAAGATAATACTAAAGTATCACATAGCATGATCTTAAGTTTTAACGAGAGAAATTTCCGGCTACCGTAAATAAATTTCAACGACAAATATGCTCTCTGCATAATTTTGTTGATGTGATACTCAAATCGAAGATTACTATCAATCACAACACCTAAATTTTTTACATTGTCCATTATTTTGAGAGTTACACCATTTATCTCAATTTTAATAAGATTCTCTATAACATTTTTATTTTGTCTAGGTCCAAAAACAATTACGTGAGACTTTGATGGATTTATTAAAAGACAGTGGCGTGTGGCACATTCTACAAAGGAGTTTAGCTCATTATTAATGATCAACGAGAAACGATCCATCAATTGTGGGGGGGAACTGCAATAGATTTGGGTGTCATCAGCGTAAAAATGCACATTACATAGACTAAGGCAGTGCATGAAATGAGATGTATAAATTAGAAATAGGAGTGGTCCAAGTATGGACCCTTGGGGTACGCCGGATTTCAAATTTAAAGATAAAGACTGAACTCCATTTAAAACAACTGTTTGTTTCCGCTTAGTGAAGTAGCACTGAAATAAATCTATAGCGTTTTGAGAAAGACCAATATGATGTAAAACAGCAAGCATTAATTGATGGTTTAAAGTGTCAAACGCTCTGCTGAAATCCAGCAGAACAAGAACAGTACACTCGCCACGATCTGTAGCTCTAATTATGTCGTCTGTTACATGAAGTAAAGACGCCGTACAGCTATGATTTTTCCTAAATCCAGACTGTACAATTGGCAGTAATGAAAATTGTGACAAATGATAAGAAAGTTGCTCCTCCATTGCACGCTCAAGTAATTTAGAGAAAAATGGTAAAACACTAATCCCTCTGAGATCTTTAAGATCTGAAGGATTAGGTTTTTTTGGCAGAACACAGACATTTGCTTGCTTCCACAGATCAGGGAACTGATTATGCGTAAAACAAAAATTAATTATATGAGTTAAATAAGGAATAATATGAGGGCAACATAGTTTAATCAAATTTAAATTAAAACCATCGCAACCACGAGCATTAGTTTTAATACGGCAAATTGCTTCATAAACAAATAAATCATTAACTTCTTTGAATTCAAAATTTGAAGAATTCCTCCTAGTATTTTTGTAGAAATTTATTAAGTTAGGAGAAGGCTGTATATTAGGTATACTGTTAACAAAAAAATTATTAAGTTCATTGACATCATTAAAGGAATTTGGAATGGTGTTATCCTTTTGAGAGACTATTCCATTGTTCCTTAACCTTTTCCACATTTCTGTTGAACTGCAACTTTCTAATATGTATGTATAATAAGATTTTTTTTCTCTGATGATAGCAGCATTAACTAAATTACGCAAGTCCTGATAATATCGCAAATGAGCATTCAGTCCTGTTCTTCTAAATCTAAGCAGCGCCCTGTCCCTGAGATTCTGCATTCGCTTCACCACATCTGTAAGCCATGGGGCTCTAGGTTTAGTAACTCTCATTGATACCAAAGGAAAATGCCTATCAAAAAGGTTTGTGAGCAAGTTTGTAAGAAACGCAACTTTAGAGTCGGCGCTATCTTGGTCAAATAGCATGAAAAACGGGGTTGCAAATAGATACCTGCAAAAAGTGTCTTCATTAAAGTTTTTATCGATATAAGACAGCTCTGTTAGTTACGGAGAATAGGGGAGGGCTTATTCCCATAATAATAAATCTTTCTTTTCAGCGCTGTTGCCTGAATATGTAAAAATGGATAAGCTCAATTAAAATAATTTCAAGTGATACAGATTGGTAAAATATATACTCAGAGACATTAGAAGTGTTACAGCCAGAAAAGATAATTTTTGCAACCTGATTTTTTTGGCAATGAGGTAGTTTTACATCAAACAATTTTTATTGACAAGTAATAAAAAAAAAGCATGTGTTGGGCGACCCTGCACCTGAATACACTCCTGTATACGTCTAGGATCGACTAAATGAGATGTTTGATGTCTAGTTGTGGTACCTCATTTCAAGCAACTCGAACTTCGTGGATTAGCTGTGACAGAGTCTGTGGAGGATGGTGCAAAGTAGATAGTCTCCTCCCCGTCGTATCCCACAGATGTTCGATGGGACTTAATTCTGGTGAACGGGGTAGCCACGCCAAAACCTTAACTCCTACTTCTTGAAGAAAGTCGGTAGTTCGACGAGCAATATGGGACGTGCGTTGTCCTGCTGAAAAATGATGTGTGGACAGGCCTCTAGATACTCTAGATACCGTAGTAAAGTGGTTTGTAGGACACCATCAACAAAACGCGCAGCAGTCATATTGCCTTGAACAAAGAGAATGGGTGCTACCATAGGCAATAACCCCCCAAACCATTACTCGACAGTCCGGTGTACATGCCTCTCAACACCAAATCCAATATCAGCTCGTTCTCCACGGCGGCGGCGGCGTCTTACCCTTCTACGACCATCGTGCGTACCGAGGCAGAATCGCGAATGTCTCCCAATGTTGACGATATCTGCTCCAGTTCAAACGTTGAGGACAGTGGTCCGTAGTCAGAGGAAGCACTAACCGTAGACGGTATGAGGAAAGTATGAAGGCTCGAATGCGGCGATAGAGTGTATGCATAGAAACAGGTCTACCTTCTTCTCCAAACCATTGTTCAGCGATCTGACGCATAATAACAAAACGGCCTCGTAGGGCTAGTTGTCTGGAGCCCCTATCTTGACGCTTTGTGGTACGCCTCGGTGGACCGTCGGCCTTCTTCGTATTCCTCCACCTTCTTCTATCCACACACGACACACACGCGTTAACGTCAATGCAGTACAATTAACGCGCCGCCCAGTTTCGCTATAGGTCAAACCAATATCTTGATAGGCAATAATTCTACCCCTGTCAAAAGCGCTAACTTGCTGATAATTTGGACGTATTCGAGCTCGAGGTATTTTGTTATGCTTAACACTAGTAAATGAAAGGGCGATAGCTAAAAATATTTGTACTCCTCAGCTGTCAGAAACTGCTTTCTTCACAAAAACTAACAGATAACATTTTCACAAAGGTAAACAAAAACAAAGATAAAATGGTGACAATGTTGCCACATCATGTTTTAAATATGGTCATTATGTCGCCAAAGAAACAAGTTGAAGAAATTAATTTTTTTGGGTGTAACACTTCTAATGTCACCGAGTATAATTAAAATATAAATTTCAAATCACAAATAAGAATAAATGCAAGAAATCACCAGTGTTTCAAATAAATTAGATTGTCCTGATTTTTAATATACATGCAACGTGGCAAGGTAGCTTTCTATCGGAGTTCTGCTGGTTTTGTGGTCACTTGTCCTTCTGCGGTTCTATGATTCTTAATCTACTTACTAGATCGACCATAGAACTGTTACACCTTCCAGTTTATTTCTCAAAGATCTAAATTTGGTTGATTTCTATAGCTTCAGACTGCTTATAAACAGACAAGCTGAACTTTTTGTTGGAACCAGTAGCGTACTTAGTTACATTTCGAAATGTCCTTAATATTTGATAGCGCCCCCCCGTCCTTGACTTAAGCTGAATATAACCAACACAGTAACTGTACAGACAACCAGTCATCTAAATATCCGAAATTATTCAATATAAAATTTAAATGGTAGCGTCAGTGAGGATGCTGTAAAGTATAAAGCTGATATGAATTTTTTGTCTCATTTATCAGCTGGCATATTATAAACATAGGTAACTGCATACATACCAGAGGCGCGCAAAATTAGGTAAAATTTTTGATATTCAGTATTTAAAACTCGTTTCATTAAAAAGCCCATAAGATCAAGAACAAGAACTTACCAGCCAGATATGAAAAAAGTTCTATGAAAATCAAAATTCACATCTTTAGCAGCTGCGCAACAACAGACAACGCAGCGATATGAGAAAACAATACAAAATTATGTGTAGACATTGCCAGCATCCTCAATAATAGTGTATGGCGGAATGGACACCTCAAAATGATTAATGATCGTTTTTTTGAAGTATCAGAAGTATGAAGTCGATTGATTTAAAAATTTAATAAGATCTAATAAAAGAAACGACAAGAGCACTGCAACCTTGCTCATTATCCAATGATTACGGATACTATTCTAGGAAAAAATTCAACAAGGTTTCGAAATTTTCGGGTTAGCATGTCAAAATCTAAAAAATTAGCAACCTGTCATGTCTGTCGGTAGCCAGTACTGTCTAATTACCGCGGTTTAGTAGTCATATAATTGTTTTTTCATTGTCGTTTCTGCTGCCGCTGTCAGAATTAACGCAACGAAAGACTTAAAAGATCGCTATTTTTAAAACTAAACGCTCTCTAAAATGTACATATTTATCTCATTGATTTGATAGCAGACTGTTTACGGATGATAACGGTGCGGCTATTATGGTGACAACTTTCAAGTACAATTTGTTTTCCATACAAAACGTATTGTCAGAATTGTTAGATTGCACTTGAAAAATGCCACCGTTGTAGCCGAAACTTCGTCATCGGATTGGCTTTATTTAGCTTCCACGCAAGCATGGATTACTATTAGCACGAAAAACAAAAGACAAGTTTAAGCAGGATCAACCATCTCAAAAAAGCGCAATTGCACAATTATTCTTTCAAGAAGACGCTATAGTATCTTCAGTATACTGAGTAGCATCTGTTCTTCATACCTTGATATCCATAGGCTTCTTCTTTTACAATACATAAGGAAAATCATTCCATCCCGATGCAGATGGTAACTTTTCATCATGCCTGCATTTTAAAAGCAAGCCGGTGTCGTGTTCCTACTCGCATATACCTTTACTAACGAGTTCTTTCTGGCATTTTCATATCATACCTCTTCCCATTTACCGCGTACATATTTTTAGGTTACGGCGGCCTGACTAATTGCGTGAGTTACTCGGACAGAACAGCAGGACTGCTTCTACAAACCTACCCTTCTCGGCCAGTAATAGGAACTAATGGTAGCAGCGGCGCTCGTAGAAATGTAAGCAAGGGTAAAGACAGAAGCGTAAAACACGTATGATAATTCCTTAACTAAAGTGTATCTAACGAAGCTACAAAGTAATCGTAAACAGTGGTTGATTCGTGATCAACGCGTGATCGGTAGCCATGGCGCTCTGTCGGCCTCTTCCTGATTGGCTTGTAGCGACGAGCCTCCAGACAAAGTCGCACGGTTGCCACGCTCTTCGAGTTTTCGCCAGAGTGGTTGATCACATTCGCATGGATCACAAATCAATCTGTTGGTGCAATACATGCAATAACTGTTGTAAAGGACATTATATAACAATAAATGGCATCACAAAGGTATATTCCAATTTGATCTGCAGCAAATTATGAACGGCATATACGGAGATGCGAAAACAAGCTCAAAAAGGTGAAGAAAATTTTTGTGCAATCTTTATAGTTAAATTTTTCCTAAGAGATAGCATCAGTGAGGGAATTTTTTTCTATTGTCTTATTTTTCACATTAATGCGATGTCGAGGTATGTGGCCCTATCGCAATTGAAAATCAGGTTTCGATAATCCTTCCATAAAGTTTCGATGAGTACATCTGAAATAACCTTGAGATATTCTTCAGGGAAATACAAAAATCTCCTTTTGTGTTTTTTTGTGCAGATTTAACTATTAAAATCCTATCCGCAATCTATTTTCCGTGCACACACCTTCAACCGAATGTATGCCATATATGATATTACCGTTTCCAACTTTCACCAAGGTTAATAGGAACCATAACAGCTCCCTACCCTTCCCCCCTATAAGAATATCGATTTGTAGCCTCACATTTCAAGATTAGACTTCTTGTAATGTTTCTGTTCAACATTCGGCGATTTCTGACAATTTTCCCAATAAAACATGATCATTGTGACATTAAGCCTGGCAACGCTGCATAGTAGAGGGAACTCTCAGCGTCACGTTGATGGTTCGTCACCACGCACAGGATTGTAATCAGTTACGGATACCCGTTTATGAGCGCGAACGTTATATGCACGTCTTGACTTGATTTTTCTTGCGGAAAAAAAAGGGCTAAAAAGCTTCATCTTAGCCCAGGTGAAAAACAAATTATTCTAAATATCTACAAGAACCAGATGCAAGAGAATAGTGGATTGGCTATAGAAAATATCGTATGTAAGGTTGCTGAAATTTCTGGAGTAGGTCGATCAAGTGTTTACAAAATCTTGAAGGAATATAGACAAAATCACTCACTATCTGAGCCAAAAACATATCCAGCGAGAAAAAAAATCATCGAAAAAATAGATGACTTCGACAAAAGTGCCATTAGAAGAAAAGTACATCACTTTTTCTTCAGGAATGAAATACCTACAATAGATAAAATATTGAAGCAAGTCAATGATGATGAGGACCTGCCAAATTTTAAAAGATCTACGTTCCATAAGCTGTTGAAAGAACTAGACTTTCGATTTTTGAAAAGAGGAAGGAATAGTTTATTGATAGAAAAGGAGGAAATTGTTATCTGGAGGAGAGAATACCTTAGAAAAATTAGGCAATTCCGCGCTGAAGGAAGAAAAAATTATTATTTAGACGAAACATGTGTGAACGCGGGGCATACGCAGGGAAAGGTTTGGGTAGACAGATCTGTGAGGTCCTCAAGGCAGGCTTTTTTAGATGGCCTTTCGACGGGATTGAAAAATCCTGCAGGTAAGTTTCGAAGTATATGAACATTTTTGGATGCAGATAATTCACTTTCTGATCGAATCAATGATTTGGAAGCTCCGAACTCAGTTTTGCTATCTCATCCAAGTTTCTGAGTATTTCCTTCACCCAAAAACTAATCTAAGACCCTATCCTACACTAACCTAAAAAGAGTAAGTTGCTTAATTTCGTCATTTAGTGCGCTCGCTGAGAAGTAAAATAACTAATTACTTTCAGGCAAGGGAAAACGCCTGATCATTTGCCACATAGGTAGCGTAGATGGATTTGTTCCTGAAGCATTGTGGGCATTTGAATCCAAAAAAACTGGAGACTATCACGAAGAAATGGATGGTAACTCATTTGAAAATTGGTTCAAAAAAATTTTGCCGACACTTGATGATAACGCAATTATTGTGATGGATAATGCCCCGTACCACTCCAGAAAATTGGAAAAAATTCCAACAATGGCCACCAAAAAGGCAGATATTCAACAGTGGCTTGTCTCAAAGAAGATCGACTTCGACCAAACAATGGTCAAAGCTGAGCTGATAAATATAGTCAAGCGACATAAGTATAAACATGATTTAAAAATTGTTGACGAAATGGCCAAAAACCAAAATAAAACGATTCTCAGGCTACCTCCCTATCACTGCGAACTGAATCCTATCGATTTGATTTGGGCCGACATCAAGCAATACGTGGCGTCAAATAACAGCACTTTTAAGTTTTCTGATCTTAAAAAACTGTTTGATGTTGCTGTCGATAGAATTACGCCAGCAAAATGGAGAACATGTATTGACCATGTCCAAGAGAAGGTTGAAACCAAAATGTGGGATATGGACAATATCATTGACACCCAAGTTGAACCCCTTATAATTGACATCAACAATTCTGATGATTCAAGCTCCTCGGAATACAGCATATAAATCGATTGATACCATTAAGACTGGCAGTTAAACGGGCTTTTTGGCAAGACAGGTAAGTTCATTATAGACTGCAATCAAAGTGTAAGTTTCTAGTTATTAATGTGGAAATTCCAAATTTATAATTACACAAAATTAGGGTTAATTTAGGAGTTCCAAAGCATAATAGTGCCATTTTGACCTTCTTCCTATTTCTCATGTAAATTTTAATAGCAATCAAACTAACTAACTTTATTGAGTCTGTAATAAACTTTTGTACTACTACTACTACGTCTGTAGTTTCTATTTGCTCAAAAAAATTTGCTCTGCATTGTGAATAGAAGGTTGATTTGTAAATATTATTGGGTATATATGTAAGTTAATAATAAAATATGAACAATTTCAATTGAGATGGTCCACAAGTTTTTTTCGTGTGCGTTTTAGTAACATTTTGCTGAAATGCTGAATACAGAATTTTTTGCACTGATTCCTAATGTCGAAATATGATTAGAAAGGCGTGGTATATTCCTGATAATTTACTATGATTTTGATAGAATTTACAGCAACACATATCTTGTACGACATTTTTTGATAGATCAGTCACAATAGCTTGATACGGCCCTGTAGCGTCTCCTACGGTTAAGTTCTTGATCACGTGCAATACGGGTGTATATGTTTGATTTTACTTTGTTTCTTCGATGGATACAGTTTAGACAGTTAAAATCTATCGAAATGAGACGGTGCCAATGGACTACTGCGAATAGAGAATAGTAACTACCAGTTGGGACTGTATAGATCTCAGTCAGCCAATTGGAGGCAAAGTCTCCACGTGACTGCTAGATGGCGACGATTTGAGCTGTGTAGTAAATGTGGTCATTGAACAAACTGAACATCCTCTGCTCTGAGACCCAAACCTAGACCACGCTGATGAGTAGCCGAAAAGCACGAAAAAGCTGTCCATAGTTGGCTGTCTTTAGACGGGCGGGCGAAAACAGAGCATGTTTCGTTTAGATAGTTGAAAGTGAGCTAGCTACTTAACTACAGCTTTTCTTTTGAACAGCAGACAAGTGCTAAAATCAGGCTAACAGGTCTTACAGTGGATGACCTAGTATGTATATCTCCAATTAGATATCCGACATATACAAGCTATATAAGGAGTAAGGTAAAATGCTGTGAGGTGATACTCTGGTTCATTTAAATAAAGCTCAATATGACTTGCCTATTCCCAGCGCTCTGAATTTTTAGGGTGGTGATGAATCATTCATTCAGATGACCAACTCCATTTGATGCTACTGATAGAATCATGTGGTAAGGTCTTATTATTAATGCATTCAGATGTGCCTTCCCTTGTCGTAACCAAAACATAATATTGGCTAATTAAAAATTACAATTATATTATAGATTTTGAATAGATTTTTTATCAAAAGCTTTACATCATAGGTATTCCAGCAAATTTGGATGCAGTCCAGCCTTTTATGTCTAATCTCTTATGGAAAATGTATTTTCCTACCAGCGTGCGGAAACTACTCACATTCAACACGCATCTGCGTGCAGAAAGTAGCACTTTTCCGCTTATACTTGACACTTGCGGAAAGTGTATTTTCGGCCCTTGACGGCTTGCCCCTAAAGGTGAGTACCTTTACGGTTGATTAGTTGATCATCACCTTTTTACTTTTTACTTCGGTAAACCATCCCTTTACTAACCTATCTGCTGTCAACGGACAGATATTTTTGTCGACATAGCTTAACCCATATTTGCCGGTCTATTTTACGAGATTCCAATAAACCAATTCAGACATTTTTCCATCAGTCCTACCTCCCTCCCGCCCTTTCCCAAATGAATAGTATAGTTCAATATGGCAAAATGCAATATCGCGTAGCTCAACATTCCCTTAGCATTACAGCGATATTCAATTTCACATAACGTAATACCAAACAAAGCAAAGTCTTGATTAAAAAATTCTGCCCTCCATAATTGCACCATCAAAATTTAATAATATCCGGACCAGCCGTAGGCCCTGTTTCACGATACATTTCACACAACATAAACCAAGTCGGGGTAACTCGGACTGAGAGAAATACGAGTACTCTGGCAGTGGGAAGACTATGGGAGACAGGGATTACATTCATTGATCACTTAGATTCACAGTAAGTCTGACAAGAAATATTTAAAAATATAAATAAACCCTATAACAATATAAATAAAACTCAAGATATATATATAACAGTACATGAATGTAATTACGTGCTGAATGTTACAGATTCCATACTCAGTTACTCAGTGTTAAAATGCCTTCTGTGTTATTAATTATTACTTCCTGCTCCAGTGTACGAGGCAGTATTGTAATCGCGAAACACTCCAATAATCAGATATGTTTTTTCCTGTTATGTACATGTACATCACGAAAAACCATATCACTCATTTCTGTCGGCTGGTCGATCTGTCTGTCTGTCGGTCTATCTGTCCGCTAATCCTTGGCCCGTCTGGGAAGGTACCACTTGGATTTGTATGAAATTTTCACACAAGGTCACTACTATGCCAAGGATGAAAGTGGCGGCGAAGAAAGATGCCAAAAACCAAAAATCCTGATTATTTTTGAAAAAAATGCTTGGGGTAAAAAATTATGAGATGGGGATTCCAAATTAACCGATTTCTTTGACACCAGGTAAAGAATTCATCAAATACGCTTTGAATTGTGGAATAAAGGTGACAACTTTTGCAGATAGAGGTATAATGGCATCTTCTGCCAACGTGGTTATATGCCCCTCAGATATATGACAGGCTAAATCACTTACTATAATTCGAAAAACTGTGGTCTCAGTATAGATCCCTAAGCCACACCATGTTTATCAGGATATGTATAAGATGTTGTACTTTCAAGTTTAACTTTGAGACTTCTTTCCTCTATGGAACTATTGAGTGTCTTCACTTCTAACTATTATTAATCCCGTTTGTCAAATGGGATTATTTCACTACGCGCCTAGGTTAGGAGATACGAACGACAATGGCATTTTCAACGGAGGTAGTACAGAATGTTTCAATACTAACATTCACAAAATTAACATAATTTATTTGGTCGGTAATCCCTATTAAGGCATAGTCGAATAATGTCTAGGGTTCAAAAACTTTTCTAATCTTGGTCTTACATTTCTTTTAGTTGGCTATTTTCTAGTATTTTTCAACACTTTGCAAAAGAATAAAGCTTTGTTACCTTATCTTCTTTAGTTCAGTTAGGAAGTAATAAATAATGTCATCCTCAAATTCTTAGAAATAAACTTGTATTTGAATATATCTAATGTTTGTATCTTCAGAGGCAGAGGGTGGCAGTTAACTGCGAGGTATGGCCTAAAGTTGTCAGCAGGCAAATATCTCAGGTTTTGATCAAGTGCTTACGCTAATAAACATCAAAACGTGATGAATTCGTGAAAGATAGTCCACTTCCCACCAAATCTGTATTTTTCCCATCTTTTTATGATCGTTCGACTTCAAACCGGACTAATAAGCAATAACAAAAAATCACCTATCTATCACTTGGTCGTAGGAAACAGTTTGATAATTACAAAACCATGAATATGTCTTGTTTCCGTAAACATGTTAGGCTCTATTTACAGAGCTCTACATTATAATGTTTCTTTGTCTAATTTTTTTTAATAATACATTTATAAGTTAGTTTATGGGCACATATGCTTGTAAGCATTTGAACTAGTTGCTTGTTGATTGAACTGCTTTCAATACTATTATGACATTGTAATAGCCAAACTTTATTTTTCTTTTGTCTCTCCTATACCATCTTCTTTTTTTTTCGTATTCATATGGTTAAGTGTAAGAGTAGCTTTAGCTAAACTTCGCCATAATGAATCGCACTCTGTACCTTTGTAAATAAAGACGATATTATTATTATTATTATTATTATTATTATTATTATTATTATTATTATTATTATTATTATTATTATTATTATTATTATTATTACTAACGTCTGGTATCTGTTTTAATATAATAAAATAATAAAAGAAATGTAGAAGTTATACAACGCTTTTCAAAAAGGTTCCAGTACTAATTTTTTGAACGGGTCAAGCTACCAAGTTGAATTTCGGGGTGATGAAGTTGATGCACAAATACTATATCTGGAAAGCAACACATGAAAACTTCAAAATATCAGTTAAAATAGCAGGGCTGATGAAAAATCAGCAGTTTAGCTATGCCAGTTGCGGAGGTGTGAGTTGTCAAAGTTAAGGGTTTTATTCGATAGTTTGTCAAATATCACAAAAATTTGGAAATACACCCGTGTAGTATCTTATACCTAATTGCGTCGGGTGTATGCAAATCTACAATACAATATAATACCTTTCATTTAAACAAATGCATATTTTTGTCACCGCATAGCTATGACTCACCCTGTAGAGATAGAAATATTTTCCAAATAAGGAGCTTACTGTTGGCTACATTTTTTGTAATTATCTTTTTTGCATAGTACCTGTGCGCAATAACAGCCTACACTAAAAGCTCACTATGTAGGTATGAGCAACAATAGACTTAAGCCTTGTAGTTGGTCATGCTGGGATAATTTCCTCAATATAAACTTAACACAATCTATGTTTTTCAACTCCTTTTTCGAAATGGGTGATCACAATACTTGATAACCGTATTGACCTACACAATACAAAAACAGATTCGAGTTTCGAACATTTTGCACGATAAAACCTCTTTCTTTACCCTTTTGTATACTTATACCAAGGCTATAAGTGTAAAACAGCTCCTATATTGTTCCCCTGCGTCTGGGCTAAAAACAATATCCGCCGCCTCAGAAAAGGAAAAAACCTGATATATAAGGGATCCAATAGTTATCCTACCCTTTGATGTGTCTTCATTTTGTCCGTGTTTCTATACCTACCCCATTCTGCGGTTCGCAGAACTGAAATATCGCTTGCTATAAAGGGACATATGAGTGCGCATTATGCTTTGTATGAGACGGGTAGGGCGGCAGAAGGGATGGAATAGTCCCATCGACAAGTTGGTAATGGCTATTCCCCTGCCTGGGACACTTTTATTGTTTAAGGTTTAGTAGACCTCCACCTGGCTTATACAGTGTAACCGAAATTCAGATGATTAAATAGGTAAAAGATGCTCAAAGCTGCACAAACAAAAATGTTTGAGCTTGACGAGTCTTACTCCCTATTCAAAATATGCACTACCCTCTGGCATGTCTTAGTAGTGTCCACCACACCTTTGTAACACTGATAGAATGGCAAAATTCGTGCCTAAGAACATGTACATATATTGGAGGTCGCAACTGTATAAGTAGTGCTTATGACATTCTTAAGCTACGGAAAAGAACTATAAGGTTTGTTACCAGAACTGGATCCCAAAATTCATATCAAGAACATTTCCAAAATTTGCGAATAGCACCATATCAAGAGTACTAGTATTGGGGAGGCAAAATCTTACAATTAGGCGACCTTTCATCTCTTTTGTCGACTCTTTTGGACCAACACTGTACTTACTCCACATGCCATCTACTGATAACTGATTATTGAATCAAACAGCTCTAGCAATGTGGTGTTCCTATTGACCTTGCACCGACCTTATGCGTAAATACCAACTTTATTCTTACATCAAACCGTATTAAAACATATAAGACCAAGTCAAGATATGAGACAAACATGCTCCATCGTGAATATGTTAATGAGGTGTAGATCACTATTGCGATATCGATGACGGCTGGTGAGGTCTGTAGAAAACTTTATGAATATAACACTATGCTTAAGGAGTCGAATCAATTTAACTATAAAACACAACTGAAGAAACATCTGCTAGTTTATTCCTTCTGCTCTGTTGACGACTTCCAAAATATGCATGTAAAGCAGCTGTACTATGATTTCACATAGATAGGTATTTAAAAAAATAATAGGATGAGGCAAATATAAGTTAAATTTCGCAGTCCTACGTAATTTGTCTCCTTTGTATCTTTCTTTATCAGTGATATCCGTCCCTATTTTTAGTGTGTTTTATACACTTTTGTTGTACGTTGTTCTAACGTGCTGCACGATTGTCTCTACACTTATACTGTGTTGTCTCAAAAATTAAGTTCCCACATTGTTACATTTTTTGCCAGCACAAGTAATCTTTTATTTGAAAAAACAAATTGGAATCATTGGAAACTTTGATCTTTAAGCTATTTTTCTACATAATCGCCACTTTTACTACGATTTTTTTATACATGGAATCCACTTTTCACTCCGCCAGCCCGCTTGGAAACTTGGTATTTGCTGCATAAAACTCCTCATCCATCTCGAACCGTTGACCGTCTAGGTGCTCCTTCAATCTCGGAACTTTCGGTACTTTGCCCTACGACGATTTTGAATTGCCTGTTTCAGCTTTTTCAGAAGGCTCAGGAATTTCAACCGTCTTTCCCGGATCGTGATTCGCCGAACATTTGCTCAATCTTCACCATAACTGCCTCGGAGATCGACGGCCTCCCACTTCGCTGTTCATCGTGGATATCCATGCGGCCCTCAAAGAACTTCACCTGTTGAGGACATATGGAATGCTTATACACGTTTCCCATATACTTCACTCAACTGACGAGGAACTTCTATGGGTGGTAACGTTTTTGCGTGCAAAAATCGGATAACCGCACGAATTTCCCACCTGGCGGTGATGGCGATAAAGGGCTCCATTGCGCATGGCTCTCAGGTCGGGACACATAGTTTGGATCTGAATGGATAGTTCCTTTGGATTCGAAAAAAGATCCTTGTGAATTTATTTTGAATAATTATCGACTTTTTGAGTAGTTTACTCCACTGGATCACAGTCACTTTGTTGCTTAAACGAGATATAACACCATAAAAAATGGCAATGACTTGCCTGCCTTACTAAAGCTCTATACCCAAATATTTCCCTATATTTCTTCCGATTTCAGTCATTTGTGCATGAGGACTGGTACAATGACTTAAACGCCTGTCTTGTTGTTTTTCAAATTAGTAACGTCTGTGAGACGAATGGATCTGTACTTGGATCTAAACGGAAAGTCAATTCTTGGAAAAACAAATCGCCTGAAAAACACTTTATATGTGGTTGTTTGTTCTATATAATCATCTTATCTTTCGCCCTTCTCTTTATAGAGTTGATAACTTCATACGTTCGCTTTATTTATATTTTTCCTCGAATTGGTTCAACTTGAAGGGTATTAACACAAAATAAAAGTCAGAGGTATTTAGTTGTCAGTGTATAGGATAGAATTTTTTGCGAAGACTTCTATTTTTCGTTGTTTCCACTGTACAGGTATAAGCTGTCTTAATGACGTATCAAGCATAGATAACAATCACTAAAGCGGTTCGTTTTTGGTCTGTACCTTCCAATCTACATACCATAAGGTATGTTTAAATTCATGACGTATTTAGGGTGGATTTCACCAAGGCTGTCAGATTAACAGTCCGTTATTCTCCACCTACAGCGTAACAGTCCGTCAAATACAGCGAATGAGCTTCAACATCCAATCAACAAATTTCAGCAACAAATACCTATGAAATGATGAAAACACAATATTGTCAAAGTATGACAACAAACATCATCAGCTTATTGAATATTAAGAAATTACACACAATTCAGTCAAAATTTAAAAGAGTGTTCGATTTTTTAATAAAATTCATGTTTTTATTTAATATTGTCGATTGTTTATTCAGGCTTATATTATCTTCTTCAACTGATATGCGATTTTACAATATTTAACATCACCTCCCTATTAACCTCTTGCAGATAGCCATTAAACACCTACATAATGACAGACTACCAAAAATTTCGTAGATATTGCTCGTTTCCAAACATTCATTCATTTACTTGCCGTTCATCAGAACCATTATGGCACCTTAGATTGATGTTCCCACAAAACCATACAGGTTTTTTGAAATCCATATATCCATAAAGTTGAATATTTTTCGTTGTTCAGGAACTGAACAAACATCCTCACTATATTTACAGCGATTAAGAAATACACAAATATATGTGACAGAGCTACCAGCAAACCTAACACCTGCAAAAAAACTAGAAATTTGTAATATTTTTCTTTTTTCACGAGTAGACATTCTAGGTTATATGATTAGACATTATTTGATTAACAGCTGATTATTTCAAAACTCCCCAACCGGTGACACATGTGTGGGATCCGTCAACCCAGTCACAAAACATATACACTGAAGAAGGTGTAATTCCATGCTGTTCAGTGACAACACGGTGACTTGTGTGATTGTCAGCGGCCATTTTTTGAGGGTGCGACATGGTTGCCAGATTGTGCATTATTATCTCATTTCACCCTCCTGGTCCCAATGGAGTAGGCTCCGCCAACTGTTGAAATATACTCAACTATGCTTTATAAGACTATTCGTGGAATTTTTCCCAAAATGGTTGCAAAACACTTGAAAAAATGCAAATTAAAATTTAAAATTTCCATGACGCCCCAAAACAGCTGCGCAGGGTGATACGTCGTGACAGTAGACATGCTCGATACAATCCTATATTTAGAAGTATCGATACTTTTGCTTTTCATACCCGATATTTTGGATCCATATTTTTGTATATGACACATGGGTGAATCGATACATTTCACGAGTATCGTCATCTTTCGATCCGGACTGTGTCAGAAAGAGTGAATAACTTCAGCTTAGTTTTCTTGTTTGTTTCCTTCCGCTGCATATCGATAATTGTATTCCAATAACTTAGAGTATCGATACTTCCTAAAACGATGAGTAACGATACATAACGATACTTTTCGTGGATCTAAACATCCCTAATCTTGACAGCTTGCCGTTCTTGTCAACTGGGCTGCAGGGTGTTACCTTTACTATCTTACATTTCGCTAAAATCTTATGACAAATAAGAGCTTCAAATGAAATATTGACTACTATGAAGGGATATGCATAGAATTTAGAATATAAGTTCATACTGCAAATTTCAGATTGTGCATGGACTTGAACTGGACCGTCGGTATTTTTACCGAAAGGAGAATATTTACCGATAATATCATTCTCCACGATTTTTCAAAATAATTTAAATATTTCTATACTTGCCGAAAAGGAGCTTAAACCAAAAATAAAGCTAATAGTTAATTTTATGGAGTATTCATTGTTTTATGCACATATCAATCATACATATGCATACACACTCAGGCAGTCGGGCACATGAGAGGCGTAGATTTGGGTTGCCTATGAGTACGGACGCACATCCTCATCCCTTACTCCGCTTGCCCTGAATTGATTTTTGTGCATACAAAAGGTACAGACTGGTAGATTACCGTCATTACCTCATCACCGGACAAGCAATAAAGAAACCGAAACCTGTCTGTTTTCAAAATAAATATTTGATTAGAATGAGAAGTGAATTCAGGGGAAACAAAAAAATATTCACAATCCCAAAAGCAAGAATCGAAAAAGGTGTTTCCAGAATGGTTTGCAAAGTACTTTGAAAGAGCCACCAGTATGGACATTGTAGAAGTTGTAATATAGAACTATGCCCTCAAAAAACATGTTGTGTACGCGCCCAATACAATAACAGACGTTTTTCATTATCTAAAGGTCCTTGATCTACCACTGACCTTGGGACGGCATTTACCTTATACCGAACTCAACGACACTATTTGCCGATTCCGTTCTTTTCCGGTTTGTGAACTCTGCAGATAACTTTAAAAGCAATTGATATCGCAGGCGTGTTATAAGGATAGAAACAATAAGAAAATGTAACAATTTTTGGAAATATATTTTCATAGATAGGTATTTCTGATTCTGACTTTTAATATCTAGACGATGAATGGATGCGGATACTTTTACAACTATCGATGTTTTAGGACCCAGAAATGCATAGTGTGCAGTTGTTTACATTTGGTATGGATTTCTAGATCATAAATGGGCAAAAATTGTTTTTGATGTATCAAAAGATGATGAACCAGTTTTATATCCTTTTTTTGCAAAATAACAAAAATCGGTACATTTCTACAGGTACGTATTATGTACAACACCCTGTACGTGATATACAGACAAAACTAGATTGCCATGCATGAACAGTCGTCATAAACAGTGAAAACATCCTACCAAATATAATAGCTAGAAAATCTACCTGTTATTTGCCGCATTCACTTTGGTCCCACTTATATACAGCGTCCGCCAAAGGAACCTGACGTTTTCAGAATGGATAGTACGAAGCTGTTTCTTGACGTAGAACAACGGTTACAGTGGGCAAGACATCGGTAGTAGATGCCATGTCAGTAGTCATGGAGCTGTGGACAAGTGAACATCGCGCATTTGTTGTCGAGACGTATTTTAAAAATCACGACTCGGTGATCATTACACAACGTTATCTGGAAATGTTAAACATATTTTTGGAACCAGAGCTTCGTCGACGAAACATAGATTTAAATACTGTATGGTTTCAGCAAGATGGCGCCACAGCGCATACAGCACGAGCAACAATGGTTCGACTGCGAGAAATGTTTCCAGGAAGAGTCATTTCGCGGAATGGAGATGTTCCTTGGCCGGCAAGGTCTCCCGATCTCACGGCTTGTGACTATTGGTTATGGGGTTATCTCAAAAGCAAGGAATATTTAACGAGCCCAAGGACCATTGAAGAATTGAAGGAAAACATTCGCAATGAAATTAGCGCGATTCCGATGAGTATGGTACAGCGCGTAATGGGGAACGTGCGAAACCGTTTGGAAGAGTGTGTCCGCAGTGAAGAACATCATTTGACCGAAGTTATTTTCCATACATAAAATGGCATGTAATACACTTTCGATTACTTATATATGAAAATAAATATCTTGAAAGATACATTTGTAGTTTCATATTGAAACTCATCAGGTTCCTTTGGCGGACCCTGTAGAAGACATAATATTACAACTATAATGTACCCTTATTTATAGGCAACCGTTATTTCACGACTTTATTCAACATTTCAATCACTGATATTCAGAGAGCTTTGACAGCTTCTCCCTCGTCCTTGATAAACTCGGTTGCGTCAGACAGCTGCTGAATTCGAGCAAATTATGATAATCCATGTATGTATCCAGATGCCAATGGAACCAAAGGGAATTTTGTATTATGAATACCTACTTAGAAAATTTTATCGTATCTCAGTTACAGGAATTTACTGTAGTTTCATTTTCTCTCTGTTGACATGGTATCATACTTATTTTCATTGTTACAAGTCTGACACAATTGGCACTGCTTGCTCAATCGATTCACTGTTGGGTTGCATAATATCAGGTGGGATCATACCCCATAACTCTCGTTTATTGGCGCATTGTTAGTTTGAGTGCTACCTACAGAGTAATTAATACCAGTCGTCAAACTAACATGCTAGCATCCGACGTGTTTCAGTACAATATTTGGATCTTTAGGGACAGATTAGAATTGGCGTGTGTTAAGAGACTTTAGTGTGTGGTGAAACCCTATATCAGTTAAAGTTGCTGCGCCAAAGGTCTTTGAATCATGTTTATATATTACAAACGCCTACCATGATCCGATCTAATTCCACCAAGCACAGACAAGCATTTTAAAGCTCTCCCCATGTAGCAGGTGCGAAGTAAACTTATCTAAAATCCTGTCGAAAATAATAGGAACCGTAAAAGTTGACTGGCCCGTATTTTAAGGGACATCCGATTTCAATGACGAAAAGAGAAGTAAGGGAAGGAAAGACTGGGTAATTGACGGATCTCCACCTTCCCAGGCGTTCTTTATTTTCAATTCAACGAAGCAAGGGATTTACTCCCTTCAACACCCTCGGCCTTGAACGCACCCGAGAAAAGATCTATTAGGTGCGTATCAAGATAGATAAAGGGATGGGTGAAAGTGTTTTGAGGTTAGAGATAAGGGCTACAATTTTGTCTCCTGCATGATGATGGTTCGGTTGGAGATGTAAAAGGGTATATATTTTATTCTCGCAGTTTTAGATGGGTTTCTAGTTTCTAAATAATGTGTCAACAATTTTAACATCCATTAGTTTCTGTAGTAGTAGTTGCTGTTCCTACCACATCAGCTATTTTATTGGCTGTCATAGGTATCTCGTAACTATCGTGGTATCGCCAGAACACCACTTGAAGCTAAATAAATTGAATATGAAGTCGTGGTCATCCCAGAATCACAGTAAGCCGCAAAAGGTAGATTCATTTTATATGCAGATGATACTTCAGTGGTGATATCGAATATGTGTGAGGCTACCTTAGACAGAGATTGTGAAGTCTTACTGCAGAATATGCACGAGTGGTTTAACAACAAAAGCTATTTAAAGTCTGAAAAAACATCAATTGTACAATTTCACAACATCCAGAAGAAGACTGTGGCATTAAACATCACTTTTAATGGCTCAAAAATGTAGAATTCTTGGGCTTGTATCTAGATAGTTCGAATTTTAAAGACCGCTGTGTACACAAGGTCTTTCAGAACTATGGGATCAAACTTGTAGGGTTATTCAGTGTAACAGTAGACAACATTTGAGTATAGGGACCCATATCTGGCGCTTGTGTGTTGTTATCTTTAAAAACGACAACAGAGATTGTTTTTTGTATCTGCATTCCATATCGCCTTAGTCGTGCTATCGTATTTGTGAAGTTTACAAGAATTTAATAAAAAATAATTTTTCTAATGGAAAACTTCACCAATCAAGAATTGGCGGATATGCATTTGGCATACGGAGCAACAAGCTGCAATGCACGAGCAGCAGCGCGGTTGTATCAAGAACGCTATCCCGAACGACAGCATCCGGGATACAAAAAGTTTATTGCTATCCATCGGCGGCTCTCCGAGACAGGCATGTTTAAAACCAACATGCATGATACTGGTGTTGCTCGAACCGTAAGAACGGTCGAATTTGAAGAAGAGGTCCTTCAGCGAGTTGGCGATGAACCATCAAGTGGCACACGTCGCATTGCTGAGGATATAAATACGAGTAACGCTTCCGCCTGGCGTTTGCTACACGAGCAACAACTTTATCCATACCTCTTCCAGAAAGTTCAAGGATTAACTGCAGCCGATTATCATCCTAGATTTCAATTTTGTCAATGGACTCTTCATCAAATCGCTGCACAACCAAATTTTTTACGCTATGTTTTATGGACCGATGAATCCTCTTTCACAGGAGATGGTATTGTATCCACGTTTGTGACAAAGATAGTCCCCATGCAATTTTTCCCAGATAACATCAGCAACGTTGGTTTGTCAACGTATGGGCAGGCATTGTTGATTATTTGATTGAGCCATACCTTCTACCGGAGCGGTTAACAGGACCTATTTACCGGCGTTTTTGGAGGAGGTTCTTCCAGATCTTCTTGAAAATGTTCCATTGAACGTTCGACAGCAAATGTGGTTTCAGCATGATGGAGCGCCGGCTCACTTTGCTGTACATGTACGTGAGTATTTGGCTCAGCGGTTTGTGCACCGTTGGATTGCCAGAGGTGGAGCAGTTTCTTGGCCTCCTAGGTCACCCGATTTAACGTCGTTAGATTTTTTCCTGTGGGGACATGTAAAATCTTTGGTCTACGAAACTCCAGTAGAAACAGAGCAATACTTAATCGGACGAATTACAGCAGCATTTGAAATCATTCAAAACGAGTATCAAATTTTTAGTCGTCCGCCGAAATCAGGTGCGACGTTTAAGTCGGTGTATTCAGGTTGGAGGAAGACATTTTGAACAATTGTTGTGATGATATCATGTACAAAAGGCAAAAATTAAATGCATTAAATCCTATTTAGGCAATTCATCGTCTTTCTAAATTTTAACGCGTCTTAGGGCCGTAGTGCCGAAGTGACACCTTTCCGGATATGGGTGCCTATACCCAAATATTTTTACTGTTACACTATATAACCCCTAGAAGTTTGATCCCTTAGTTCTGAAACTCCCTGTATATTGCTTCAAAGATAAACTCCCAATCATATTATATGAAAAATTTACGAATGGTCCTTACCAAAGCACAAATAGTTTCTGTTTACTACGCGCAAGTTCACACAGTATGCAGTATGCTTCTGGCGTTTGTACACAAATGCTTAGCAAGTATTTTTGGCTCAGAAAATAGCAGTTTGATGCAGATACTGGGTCCACGAATTTTCAATAGGCTACCAAATCATATTAAAGACTGTGGAGATACACATAATTTTAAGGCTGATCTGAAAAAATTCCTTGCAACTAAATGTTATTATGCCGTCTCTGAGTTTGTTATTTTATGATTTATTTGTGTGTTTGTTTTTATACACAATATATTTATTTTGTGTTGTTTTATTACTTTTTATTCTGACGAATCCTATACATACATTGCAATGTCTCTTAGGATAATAAAAAAATTTAATTTGAACTTGAAGTGGATCCGCTCTGTAAACGATAGAGGCAGCGGCCATATTTTGTTTGTCGTGGAATCAAATAATTATTGATTATAGGTACGTTAGGAGACGGCAAAGTGAAGCTTCGCAAGTTACTGGTAGCTTTCGATTTTTCACGTTTGTCGATTACATTGAAGAAACTGTTCTGGTAAAAAATAAAGGAGGTCGAAGACACGCCTTATCCACCATCATATCAACTTTTGTCAACAAAATATGGAGAACTCGTATGTTGAATAGCTTTGGTGTGAAGTAAGTGCCTTGTCGTCTTACCGCTCATAAATACATTTACCTTGACAAATTCTGTTGGTAGGTATTGAAATATTTATTAAACTTTACTGCATTTGCTGAGACGACACATAGTACACAATTTTGTATGAACATATTCAGTGTAAATTTTTGTAAAACCTGTTCTAAATAATTCGACACTAAGGGCGTGCAGAGGCATACTGCACATTTTAACTGAACAATGGTAGCTAGAGGCAAGAATCCTTTGATGGATTTGCGCTAAGCAGTAGTAGTAGGAAATCACGTGTGACCTGACGTCTAGAATCGACGAAACCGTAACGAAAAGTGTGGAATGATAGAATGATAGATTGAAATTGTGGCAAATGCAAGGGCGGATTCAGGATTTCGTCCAGGAGGGGGGCGCATGCGATATTTGGGGATGGCATTTTTCAACCTTAGTGGATCTTCTAGAACTTATTCCATGAATGCCCCTTAAATCCATTGTGTTCTATCTGGTCAATGCCAGCTCGAAAAAAAAACTGAAAATGCTGAGAGATCCTCAGAAGGGCAATATTTTATTATACATGAGAACAAAATAATTACGTGGTATTTATAATTAACTAGTGTAATAATATTAAAGATTAAAACAAAAAACTTCATTGCTCTCTTAACCGAAAAAAAATACAACATGCTGAGGGACCCCGAGGCATATCTTAGTTCATTCCACACAAAACAATGAATTGGATGGCGAAAAGGAATATGAAACCGAAAAATTCACATTATCGTATGGACGCTAGTCGAGGCAAAGGAGGATGTCTAATGACCATCTATATCGTGTCTTGAAATGATCTCCAGACTTCCTATAGACAAAAGTTGCGCAACGGGGACTACTAGTGTGTACTAAGCTTAAGGATTAAGACTCTGAACGGCCCATTAAACAAATGAAGTAATTAGTGCAAATATCAGTAGGTATAGTCAGCTAGTTTTTGGAATTCAATAGAGATGTTAGTGTTATTCTTCAGACTTTCGTTGTCGAACTTGGACCTGCGGCATAGTTGTTGTTTTCTCAGTTTTCGGATCGGTGTTGATCGCATGTAAAAATGTTGGAAATCTTTGGAAAAACTATATCTGTTAAATAGTAATTATTTTGATAATGTAATAATAATAATAATAATAATAATAATGCCTTTATTAACTGCAGTGAGGCGAAGTTTAGCCAGACGGCTTCTCTTACACTCAACCCCACTACAGGAAAAAGAATACTTACACACATAAACAAAATAATAACATACCAAAAAAAAAAATACAATTCATAAGAATGACAACATTGATTGCACGAGACAAATGCAGATAGCATTGCGAGAGTTTTAAATTTGAAACAAAAATAGTAGAAAATAGTCAAAAAAAAAAGAAAAAAAACACATGAGCACAAGAAAAACTGAACTAAATGGACTCCAGCAGCTGACTTTTCATTGATTTCTTAAAAGAAACAACCTGTTTGGATCGATAGCCACTGTTGACTGCATTGTAATGCTTGGCAGCATTATAGGTGTAACTTCTTTCAAAGACCGAGGTATTGTGAGGAGGCATGTTAAAATTAGCATTAAGTATGTTTGAACGAAATAAGAAGAGGAATACAGGGCTGTATATATTCACGTGAGATGCAGAAGCTCTGTGATTTAAACGAATTCAATATAGTAAAATAAATAGACACATGCGCGGGAAGACATGCAGGACGTGTACTTTGACTTTGAGCATCGATGGACGCACTTTCTGGACAGGCCACAGGCGCACCGCTAAACAAATCTCATAAGTGTCCCTTTTTTTAGGTGTTTATCTAACATAGTGCTTCACTGCAACACCAACCACGAACAAAATCGGTCAAGCTTTATACGCTTTTCAATTTACTATTGTGCAACAAATAGAACATAAACCACTTTTTAAGATCAATCTGTATACATAATATATTACTCAGACTTAGATTTGTCACTAGTCACAATACTCGTATATACGAATAAATCCTAAGAATTGTGCTGTAAACGTAAGTGATGTCAAACATGGACAGCGTTCGGAATTCCAAAGGATACCAAAAAATCGAAATGCTCACTTCCTATAGTTATAACTTATAGTTAGGCATGCCTCTGTCATCTTGTGTCAGAAAGTAACACAATGGTGTTAGATTACAAAAGCCTAAGGGGGGGCGCCCCCCGCAATACCTCCCCCCCCCAAATCCGCCACTAGGCAAATGACAGTTCGGACCATGCACCAGACAGCTCCTACTGTACAAACATCGCTTGGCTTGTCAAAGAGTTCCAATTTGGGGTACAGATTAAAGCAGTTGGACTATTCGAGCTGTCACAAGCCACAGATTCGAATTGGTCAAGGTTATACGTAATCTCAAAGTCTAGTTTTGTGCAACCAATATATTTTACTGATTTGCTGAATAAAGTTTAATCTCAAATGCCGGATCCATGAAAATCACCATCCAGCTTTGTATCATTCAATCAACGAAAAACGCTAAAATGTGAATCAGGCGGTAACAATAATTAGGAGATATGTTGGTTTTGGATCAGCGTCGCTCATGTTTCATTCAAACAAAAAACATACCGATACGCTAACACAATTGGATATAGGGTGAATTCAAAATTCCACAGGATTGTAATCCAATGAGGATTTGACAACACCATGCAAACAAAAGTAGAAGCTCTGTTGGTTCATGTCGGAAAACCAAATGCGCCTGAAAGCAATATTAGCCAGGATATTTTGCATAGCTACCAGATATATTTTACTAAACGATCAGCAAAAGTCTTTAGAGGCAGAAATTTGACATGGTGACAGTAAGTAATACTAATAAAAAAATCAGTCATTAACCCACTTGAAACGATTTTTCAAATGTATCGTTTACATGACGGATAAACGAGTAGCACCGTTAATGATACTATATCCGTATTGCTAGTAATTTTACGTCATTTTAAGAAGTTATAGAAAGGCATCACTTAAAAATATAAGTAGAATGTGACGGCATCTGCTGGCAGCAGTAGAGATCGTTGTACTTTCGGAAGCGCATTTTGTTGGCACCGATAACTAGTAGCGTTATCTACCAATGACCGGCATCCGAATAACAGTAGCGGTTATTTACTTTGTGTTCACCTGTAAGAGTGGTACGTTTTGCCTAAACGTCATGCCACTTGAGCTATATGGTTTCATATTATCTTTGCCCTAAGCTGTAGGATTTATACTATCGACAGAATGACGGCCGTTGTTGGTGCGGAATGGGCTAGCTACTAATTAGTACATAAGTTAACATTGTACGGATACGTTCGAATTTTCTAGAGATCAGATTCTGCTACATACGCAGCCGGGTCTAGGGAACGAGTCAGTATGTCTGGGGTCAGTCAGAGAAACCGCGACGGAGTAATATTTTGTTAAAAATTAATATGTTAAGTAGTAATAAATTAATTTGATAAGTAAATACACGTCTTCGCTGAAATACTTACATTAGGCTCAGGTGGGGCGCATGTAAAGCAGATATACAGGGTGTAAAGTTAGTAGTGATCAACGGAAGGCAGGTTATACCGGGCCTCAAAACCTATCGAATGAACCACTATATTTATAGTCCGAAATTTTACAGTTCATGAGAAATTTGCAATTTCGTGAAATTTCGAAAAAAAACGTGATAATGAACTTTCAATCCCAATTACAACTAAACCATTAGGTTCAGGGATGTGATTTTTTTTCTGAGATGAGCTAAATGGTTAGTTTTAGTAATGGCTGTGTCACTTTTTAGCGGAGCTTATTAAAAATCAACGCAAAAAGTCTTAAATTCATTTTTTGTGAAAGGTCTCTTCCATCCCTTAACTTTGGAGGGCGGTAAAAAAAGTGAGGTATTTCATTATTCAGTTTATTGTAAAAACTATCTTAATCTATGTGAAATACACCAGGAAAATTTCAGCTTGCTACGGTGAGTGTATCATGTCACGTTCGTTGTTGTGATGCGATAAACCTAAGAAACGCAATAGAATCCCTACCACCTAGAAGTACAGAACCTATTGTGTTTAGCCGCTCTTTACGCCGATTTACCAACAAATGCGGCAGGTAAATTGATTTAACTAACTTTTAAAGAACATGTTTGAAATGGCCTCCATTATGTTCTATACACAAGCGACACCTTCTAATAAAATGTTCTTTTAGTCTTCGAAATGAATTTGCGTTTTCCATAATTTTTATTTTTGCTTCATGAATTTTCTGATGCAGTTGACATTTGTACAAGGTGCGTCAAAAGTTTCTAGGTGATTTTAAAAATTCATATTATTATTATTATTTACTCTAATTTTATTTTCAGATATTTGAAATGCTGCCGTGGAAGTTTTATCATGGAGAGACTAAGCGGCCAGCAAAGAACAAAAATCGTGGAATTTTATTTTGAAAATAACCATTCAATTATTTCCATTCAGAGAGCCTATCGCCGATATTTCAATGAGAGAAACCGCCCGGCGGGAATGACTATACGCAACATTATTCATCGTTTTCAAGAGACAGGCTCTGTTTCTGATATGCCACGAAGCGGAAGATCCCGTTCCGCCGTTACCAACGCAAACATACAGGTGGAGGAAAGTGTTCAAGATGACCCCGAAACATCGACGCGAAGAAGATCAACTCAACTAGGGCTCGCTCGAACTTCGCTCAGGCGTATTTTAAGACGTTACATCTCATACAGCTGAAGCAACACTTGAACCGATGAGATAACTTTTTGGAGATCGATTAATTTCAAGGCGAGCACGAATTGAATACCCTCCATGCTCTTCAGATTTGACAGCGCCCGACTTTTACCTGTGGTGTTATTTGAAAGGAAAAGCCTTTCGGAATAAACCTCGAATGATAAAACAACTAATGGACAATATCCGAGCAGAAATTCAGGCGACACCACAAGAACAACCTGCTGCAGTTATGGAAAATGCAAGAGCAGTTATGTGTGAAACCGAAAATGGAAAACAAAAACTCCATTATGGAACTCCATTTCAGTAAAACATTTGATAAAAAATTTTATAAAAGAAAAAAGTTATTTTATTTTCAAATCACTTAGGGACTTTTGGCCCTCCCTGTATATTCAGATGTATAGATTATCCCCTTATAAAATCGCCATATGAAAAAATCTAGAGGTTCTAAATCGGGTGACCTAGGAGGCCATCGTATGTGTCCACCTATCCAACGCCCAGGAAATGCACTGTCTAAGCTAAGGAATGAGGTACATATCATGCAAGGTGGCATGGGGCACCATCGCATTGAAAATACATGCTGATTCGAGCGTCCAAAGGTACATCCTCTAGCAGCTCTGCAAACTGCTTTGTAGAAAAGCAAGATATGACTGACCATTCAACCTGGCGGGAAATTCATATGGCCCAATTAATTTTTTGTTAAATACTCCAGCCCATAAATTAACGCCGAACTGACGTTGAAAGCTGTGTCGGCGAATGGCGTGTGGATTTTCCACACTCAATGAATGGAAATTGTGCATATTGAATATTTTATTTCGGTTAAAGTTGCCATAAGATGCCGTCGGAAAAAGTTTCATCCTCTTCGCACCTTCTCAACATATTCTCACAAAATTCAACTCGTTCCTTGGAAGCAATTCATGTGCTCCGAGCGTAGTATTGAGTGCACTGAAGTATGATATGTTTCTGCTTCAAGCAATGGCTCCGATGCTTAGAGAGGGTTCTTTCTCGGTTGCGTCTATTATATGTTCTATTCCTTCTGGGTGTATCCTCGGCGCTCCTAACTGACGATCAGTGTCTAGTATATGGCCCTCCATAACGCGTAGAAAGACACAGTAGTCGATTTGTACCTCCGGTTGTGGTCCACCTCTTCTAACCACATACTCGCGATACATGCGAGCAGCTGCTCGAGCATTTCCTAGGGCAGCACCATAATAGCGATGCATTTCTGCATAATCTCGCGGAAAATATGAGATGATTCAGATGCCAAACGTTAAATACAAATCCCGCGCTGGACTATTGCCTCACTTAGTAATTTCAGTCGAATCGAAGAGTGGACGCTCCCGCACCTGGAATGCCGAGTTGAATGCTCATTAAGCTGATTTTACAACATGTTAATACACACAGTATCACTCGCACTGCTAGGAGGAATCTAACAATACCTCTCATATGTCAAAATCCATCAAGTGGTTTGGACTGTAGCTGGTAAAATAGAATTTCTTGTTTACAATGTATACCCACCTGCGTCAAACATACAGACTCTTTAAGGTGGGGCTCTTATCGTAGCAAGCTGACATTTTAGAGGGTTTATTCTACATGAAATAGTTTTTACAATAAAATGAATAATGAAATACAACCTCAATTTTTTTACCGCCCTCCAAAATTGAGGGATGGAAAAGATTTTTCACAAAAGAAAAATGAATTTAAGATTGTTTGCGTTGATTTCTAATTAGCTCTGTTAAAAGGTGACATAACCATTGCTAAATCTAACCATTTAGCTCATCTCAAAGATAATAACACCCTAAACATAAAAGTTTTGTTGTAATTGCGATTGAAAGTTCATTATTAGGTTTTTTCGAAATTTCACAAAATTGCAAATATCTCCTGAGCTATAAAATTTCGGACCGCACATATAGGGGTTCATTCGATATGTTTTCAGACCTCTACTGCCTGACCTCCGTTGATCCACTACTAACTTTACACCCTGACTAAGGAATCGATAAAGCAGGTGTGCCAAAAGTACCTCCCTGTCTTTCTGTTTATAAAGGGCATAGGACTGCTGAAGGCAATCCTACAGTAGTTAATCCAAGAGCTTTCTCTATAGTGAACGAATAGCCTTTTTTACCCTCTTTAATATACTAAGTGACATATAAATCCGAACAGCCAGTTTAAATGGTTTTATTTTAATAAAATTTTGTATAAGTACTTAATGAAGCATAATAAGTAAATGATAAAAATTTCAAATGATTGCACTGCTTTAAAGCCCTTTGACCTTTAATAATGTGTGGATGCACCCTGATGTGCTACGCATTCTCCAACGCGCCTAGGCATGCTTCTGATCAGGTGGTCAATGTCCTCCTATGGTATCTCATTCCAGGCAACCACCAACTCCTCTCGAAGTGCTTCTAGAGTCTGAGGAGCACGTTGCAAATTGAGCAATCTCCTACCCATCATATCCCACACGTGCTCAATTGGGGATAAGTCGGAAGATCTTGGTGGCCATGGTATCACTGTGACATCATTATGTTGAAAGAAGTCTATTGTGACTCTTGCAACATGTGGTCGGGCATTATCTTGTTGGAAAGCTGGATCTGCCAGGGTGTCAAGATAGGGTAAAAGATGGGGTTCTAGAACTTCGTGGATATAACGCTGCGCGTTCATGTTACCTCTGATGAAGATTAAAGGTGACCTGGAACCATAAGCTATAGCACCCCAAACCATGACTCCAACAGTGTGATGAACATGTCTTTCAACAAAAAACTGTGGATTCCTCCTTTCACCACGTCGCCTTCTAACCCTGGCACGACCATCGTGTATGCCTAAACAAAATCGAGACTCGTCACTAAAGACAATACTGTTCTATTCCTGATCACAAAGTGACCGTTGTCTGCACCACTCAAGGCGATTACGTCGGTGTTCTCGAGTTAACGGGAGAGGACCCAGTGTGGCCGGTATGAAAACAAGCCAAAACTTCTCATTCGTCGGTAAACACTTCGCATGCCAATAGGTCTTGCGTGTTCTGCAAACCATTCATTTGTAATGGACCTGGTAGTGGAGAACGGTCCCTTAAGGCCAATAATCTTAGGCGGCGATCTTCACGGTCTGTTGTTCTACGGCGGCGTCCAGCGCCCCTTGCTATTTGCGTACGGCCTTCTCGAAGCCATGCCTGACAACACCTAACCACAGTGTCTACACTTCTTTGCACTCTAACTGCAATTGCCCGAAAAGAAAGTCCAGCTTCCCGAAGACTCACTATACGGCCCCTATGAAACTCACTAAGTTGACGAAATCGTACATGTCTCCGTACTCTAGGCATCGTAACCGATCGTAAAGGATGTCAAGAACCAAAATCCGCCAACGTTGATTCTTTACTGCGGCTGAAATATTCATTTTTAGAGCGTTAGTGAATTAAAAAAAAGCAGTATAAAAACCGGAATGTCCAATTGATAAGGCTGAAAATTTTTTCGCTTATTTGCAGTAAGATAAATACATTCACCAACTTTTATTAAAATAAAACCATTTAAACTGGGTGTTCGGATTTATATGTCACTTAGTATATAAACTAACCTGTAAGTTGAACAGCAGCGAAAAATACAAATATATAATATGTATAACTGGTACAAACTAGCTATTAAACCAAACTACCAAGTCGCCACCAGTAGAAAGCAAAAACTCAGTAGGGCGGAAAATGAAGAATAACGCCAGAAAATAAGACCGGAACCTAACGTCTGTGTTCGTTCTAGACCGACTGTAGTGGCGAGACGGCTGCTAACTTTTTAAGCAATACTATACCAGTATGTTTCACAAAAACTTTGTTTTTTTAGTCAACTTGACCATGTAAAAATTTTAGTTCTACCTGTAAGTTAATATTTATTGACAAAAGAATGCAAAGATTTTGTACAAGCGAATTTTTCTTTGCACGCGTATAACACGTATAATTTTCGAATACAGAAACACATTGCTTCATTAATGGTGATGTTGGCTTAGGAACAGGTGTTTTGACATATATAATTAGAAATTCTCAAAAACTACTTGACCGTTGTCGTTATATTGTCAATTTCTGCCTTGCTAACAACACTTTCCCGTCCAGCTGGAAATACTCTAAAGTTATCCCTATCCCAAAGATTGGTAATCAAAAAGAATTTTCTCATTTTCGCCCTATAAGTATTCTTCCTACCTTTTCGAGAATATTCGAAAGAATCGTTACTTTCCAACTAAAAACATTTATTACATCTAATAATATACTTCCTACCACACAATCGGGCTTTCGCTCTGGCAATAGTACTACAACCGCACTTGCAACCGTTACAGATGACTTATTCAGAGCATGTGACAATAAGATGTATAGCTGCTTGATTTTGCTCGATTTCAGTAAAGCTTTTGATACAATAGATCATTCAATCTTATGTTCTAAACTTAAATCTCTGGGACTAAGCAATATGGCTGTAGATTTCTTTAATAGCTACCTGTCAGGCAGATACCAGTGCACAGAATTTAATGGGCACATATCTCAGTTTCGTAGTATCACCAGAGGTGTGCCACAGGGTAGTATTTCAGGACCTTTATTATTTTCACTGTATACGTCAGATTTGAAAAGTCAGTTGGCATTTTGCAGTACACATCAATATGCAGACGATACACAATTGTATTATTATTTTAAACTTGATGATGCTTATGTCGCCTGCATGCGTATCAATTCTGACCTTGAGTATTTATCTAGATATGTAAGAGCCCACAGCTTCGTATTAAATGAAAATAAAACTGAATTGCTTATTTTTGGATCAAGACTGTGTGAGGTTACTGACAACCAGAATTTTAGAATCTGCATTAATAACACTATATTACAAGCAAGCAACCAATGTAAAAATCTGGGACTATATATGGATAATACACTTAAATTTGTTCCCCACGTTAAGCATCTCTTACAAAAGCTTATGCTAAACTACGGACTTTTTATTTTCACAAGAATGCTCTCTCTACTGAAGTCAGGCTGAATCTATGCGAGTCGTTGATATTGTCTTCCTTGTCGTATGCGGATATTGTATACTGGCCTGCTCTTACTACTAGAGACAAACGTTCTATTCAAAACATTCAGAACTCATGCATTACATTTTCGTACGGTTTGAAAAAATATGACCACTTCAGTTACGAATTTCGAGCCTCTGGCTGCTTTAACATGGATGAGCGCTTTTTGATACATCTTGCTTGCTTAACTTACAATATTAACAAAACCCAGCTACCACTTTACCTCTATACCAAACTTGTTAAGAGATCGGATATTCATGATAGGGAAACTTGTTCTTGTAATCTCTATGATGTTCCGTTACATAGTACTGAACAGTTTAAAAAGTCATTTACTTATGTTGCATCTACAATATACAATTCATTGCCAGATACAGTAAAAAATTCGATCTCACTTAGCAGCTTCCGAAATAGAGTCAAATCCCATGTGAAAAGTGTACAATAGTTTCATTTTTGTTGTATTAATTACACCCATCATTTTTCTCTAATTGTTAGTTTAGTATTATTTCCGGGGGTTGCATGGAAGAGCAACTATGTTGAATGCCGCCTCCCTCATCAAATGAGTTTTTGTTCCTTGTTATTCTTTTAACTAAGAAATAAAGACATATTATTATTATTATTATTATTATATATCTGTGTAATTTGAAGTATTTGCATGGTGCTACTCTTTCACGGTCTTCGAGTGCCAAAGCTAACATCTTGGCGAGGTTTTTGGCCCTGACTTTTTGCTTTGATCTCTCCATGTGTGGTTAATTTTGTAGATTTCTCAAGTACCTAAGATCTTGATTGAAAAATCGTTTCTTTCATGAAAAGTTTTTCGGTTCCATACTAAAAAACGCATTATCTAATTATAAGTAGAAAAACCGCGTAGTTCACGTGTCAGTCCCTCATAGGCGGTAGTTCGCTCAACGGCTGTCATAATTTGACCGCTTGGAACGTAGATCACAGAAAGGATATATTTTTTCTGAGAACTTTAGGATTCAAAACTAAAGTATATAAAATTAAATTTTAGTTCAGTTAGATTGAAGTTTCGGTTGGCCCTTTTTAGTATCCATCAAACAATTTTGTTTGTCTGCAATATTTTGCATTTTTCGATGTTCTCATTGGATATACAATTCTGTTAACAAACCTCAGTTTGGGGCTGAGTGATCAATGAAACAGGAAGTGAAATGAGGTAGATCAAAATTACCTACAGCGGTCTCTGTTGAGGTACATGCCCTTTCGCAATGCCCGTTCTAAAAAAATTTCTTTTTTCAGTTTAATCTACTTTTTGCAATCCACAGAAAGATCCATCATTTTCTGCAACTGCCTGGAAAACTATTAAGGTGAGGAATCCACGCCCTTCTATATTTTCGCAGAAAAGTATGGATTTAATGTGAAATGTCAACAACCGTCAAACTGGCGGCTCAAGCCTGACCAACTTGCATCCGGACTACTGATTACACAATTTTGTCCACAAACAAATCGAATACTTTCTCCTTCTACCTAGTACTAGTTTATTGGTCCGAACGAATGAGGTTTCCAGAATTTAAATTTTATAGGCAATTAAGCATTTAGTTGTGAAAACGGCGAGAACGCACACATTTCCAAACTATATAAATGAGTTATGCTGACGTGTCGGCAGAACGCGCCAATTAGCGTGCTCATAACTTGCAATGTGCTATTCGGATGGTATGAATTGGTGTGGATGTCATTGGAGGTACGAGTCGTCGGATATGTATGCGTATCGTCTGCTCTGATATTTGCGTTCGCTCAAGCAAATGTAACTTGTATGTCATCCACTTGCCATGCCATGGTACATACAAGGTGGAGTTTTGATGCAGGAAGTAGGAGTTTCAATAACTTCGTTTAAGTCGAGAATTGGATTGTATCGATCATAACCTTCTCATTGGAAAGCTCAGACATACGGGTTTTAGGTCACCAGTAGATCCATGGATTAAATAGTGTGCGTCGAACAGAAAAATAAGAGTAAGAATGAGTGTTACCACATTTGATAGATTTGAAACAAACCTGGGAGTTCCTCAGCGATGTATATTATCACCCCTCTTCTTTCTTATGTTTGTAAATGATATGAGTGGGAACTTGGTTAGTGAGGACATCAAAGAAGTACAACAGGCTGATGTATTTCTGTAGTGTCACCTTTAGGTATTAAACAGCTTATATTTGCTTAAAAGTAAATTTAAGAGCGTTTTGCTAAATAAGGCAATTTATAGTACAAACGAATTTTTGTACAAGTAACTCGCTATTCTTATATTATTGTTTATGCATCCCAATTTCTTTCATGTTATGTATTAGTTATCTACATCTACGATATATTTTTTCACGTATCCTGTTCACGGGCTCACACAAACCATTATTCTATTTTATTTTATTCTCTAGCCGACTTTCTATGCTTGTCCAACCCTTCTGTGCTCACGCATGCCGAGGCTATATATAGTTAGCTTCCAGCAGCTTAGTTGGAGGCACGAGGCCCAAAGCATGTGACAAAAGTTCATAATAGCATGACGAGAGAACAGGAGAACAGACTACATTAAATATTAATAAATTTTACTTCTCAAACCATTTCTATTACAACAAAAAGAATTATTTGATGCAATAAAGAAAAAAAATGTGACTTATCTTTGCAACTTTCGCGCTTGATGGAAGGCTTATGTTGGAGTAGCCTAGACTCGTAGATCTGAAACAAGGTGGCCAAAAGACACGCGTAAGAGAGTTCCAAAGTTGAGTCAAGGTCCAATATAAGATGTAGGCCAAAGGCAAGGGAGTTGCAAAGCTGAGGTAGGGAGCCAAAATAAGGTCATTAGTAAACTCTAAAAGCTAGAGCAATAGGTAAGGTTCAACATGAAGTTTCAGTAAGGCATAGCCAAGGGTCCAACACGTTTTGTTGCCTAGTCATCTCCAGGTCATGCTCTGACGAAATAACGAAGCTATGATTTTCTACGTTATAATAATGGTTGTGTAACTAATCGGATCAAACAAAGAGACAAAATAAAAGCATAAGCCAGCCACAACATGAAATAAGTTAACGGTTATTAAAAATCTCCAGTGCTCTTGAAGCTGTCTTAAACAATAGTAAGTGGAATGTCATCAGCAGCCACAGATTTGCTTAGAACAAAACATGAAAGATAAATTGGAGGTGCAAGGAAGAGCAACGGAGTTGAATGCCGCCTCCCTCATCAACTGAGTTTCTTGGTTGGTACTTTTAATCCAAAAATTATTATTATCATTATTACTATTATATCCATAAATAGAGGCAAAATCATCCTGTTAATTCATTTGTACCATACTTTTCGAAAAATTATGGAGGATGATTACAATATTTTAAAAAAGGTTAATAAAAAATGAATATACAAGCAGAACCAGAATCAATATTTGCAGAACAGAAGCAAATAAAGCATTATAAATATATAACATCAAACTCACCATCTTTTCATAATTCTACACACACTCTTCTTCTAATACATTGTTCCCTCTTTTCCAATTCGCGTTGTTTACAGAAATAAGCAGAAAGTAGATGTTATCTGTATGGTGGTTCTGATAGAAAAAATAATTCTGTCCGAGGTATCCCCATCTGTAGTAATTTCAGGAATTTCACTATAGATGGGGATATGTATGGTTATGCATAGAAATGGGCGGAAAATTCGTATTTCATAGACGAGGGGACCGTTGTCAGAACATACATATGTTTGAAATCAATCGTTTGAAAATCTATGCTTAACGAAAATATGTTTTCTTTTCTGAATTATCAAAAAAGCATTTCAGCAGAAGGCCTTGGTGCCTACGCTGAACGTGCAACTATAGTTAAACTTCCAAAAAGTGTCCCAAAGGCTAGATGAACTAAACAAGACTGCATCTATTAAAAATCCACTTTTCAACTGATTTAGCTGACCTGCATAGATATACAGGGTATTTCCAAAAGGCAAGGTGAAAATTTATTGATATGCGAAAAACCACTTACAGGTTGGAAGTAAATGAGAAAATAATATACCATTAGCAAAAAACTGCATATGAAGTATGTAGAGAAACCATCAAATCGTTGGTCAATTTGAAGACGAAATTTCCATATGAGCGTGGGTCCGCAACGGCTTTGTTTTCAAGCTAAAGCATATTAGCCCTAAAAGAAATGATATTGTTCTAAGAAATTATGAAAGAATGGAACGTATTTTATTTTGACTAAGTATGCCCTGTGGTGAATATCACACGATTTATAGTTGTTTTGAGGCTCTCCATGTACGTAGGTACGGATAATGTTATCCAGTATTTTTTGTTTCAGTCGCAATACTTTTAATATTCAAGCATTGTGCTTATTTATCAAGATACCTATGATGTACCCGAAAACAATTTAATTAATTTATTTTCTCAAATAATTCGTGGCTACTTTGAACATATATTGTAAAAAAAACTATTCGATATTTTCTATTGTTGTCGTTCTATTCGAATGTTACTGTTCAAAACTATTGACCTTCTAAACTTTTTTTTTCCAAAAATACAGGATAATATATACTATTTTCATCCACGTTCGTATTGAGCCTCAGCAACTTGTAAATATGTTTCATTATTCATAGAAATATTTGGAACATTACTCGTATTTCTTTAGTGATAGTGCCCCAGCATGAAAAGAAAGCCGTTATGGACCCATATTCATATGAACATTTAGTCTTCAAATTGACCAAGAATTTGATGGTTGAAGTTTGACTACATACTTCATTGACACCCTGTAAATTCCAATTTGCTAGGAGATGTCTGTTGAAGCGCCTTTATTCGCAGTAAGCTTTGAGATGCATACGTTTTTTTAAGTTATCGAAGAAAATTGGGAGGTATTTGGAACCTGATGGAGCAAGTTGAGCCAAATATGTGCAGCTACGTGATAGTATCGTTAATGTGACAGTGATCACGGACCTTAGGACTGGTTGACCAGAAAGCTTTCTCACAAACGCTACATAGTTTAGCCTGACTGAACACGGGTCGCATAATTGGTTTGAGGTCTTCCACGAACTATACAATTGAGAAACGTCAGTCTCTGGTCGTTCAAACAACATGTATATATTGCCAAATTAAAGATCAAGTTATGGAACAAGCATTCGACCAAGGGCGTAAACGGAACTCATAGCTAAGACCATATGGTTGGCCGTCTGTGGACAAAAGCTATATTACTATTTGGAACGCCCTGTTCCAAAAAATGTTTTATTAGTAACAATACTCATATCTCCTCTACATACATCGGAAAAAAGATTCATTTAGGAGTTATTGGGCATCTCCTTCCTCACATTTTCACTGAACAACCTTAGATAGTGCCATGGACATTAGTGTGGCGAAGCCTGTAAATCAAGTAGGCCATAGCTAAAAACCTTTACGAGGAGCAGTACTGAAAGTTGATAGATGTAACTTCGCCTTAGCGTAATTGGAAAGGTTAAGTTGTCAATCGATGGACTATTTTGAACAGTTTTTTTGGACCGAGAGGCTTCTCAAGTTATCTTTTTCATGTCCGCATGAATGCATAAGCTGCACCATAGAAACTAGATGGTTTTTTCCGGAACTGTCAAAGAACAAAATACCTTAAGGGTACTCTAAAGAAGTATCACCAGCTTATATAACATTCATTTGTCTATAAATTATGGTGAGAGCAAATCCGTTAAGAATAAATATTCGTTTCGTCCACCCCGCACGTATCACACTGTAAGTCGGTATACCTCCACGCCTACCATAACCCTGTCAGCGCACCAGCGTAATTCATTTATATAGCTTCGGTTTGTGTGCATTTTCACAACTAAATGCTTAATTGCCTGTAAAATTTGAATTTCCTCTGAACGTCATTAATTTTCGCTTTGCTGAATAATATTGATTTTTGACCGCGTTTAATATTCGGACATAAACCAGCATGCTTTTCTAGGTTAGTTTACACAGTTTTTGCCAGAATTCCATTAAATTTATTAATTTCGTGCCGTTTTTGGTTCACAGAATTATAGTTGGTTATTTTCGATGTTTGCTTTCCTTCATATTTTCTGGACATATGAGCCTGCGTATCAAAAATGCAGAAGTTGCAAAAATCTGGAATCAGTGACATCATTCCTGTTTTGGACAGGGTACCTGAGATCGTAGTCAGCCGATATGATAGGTGTCAGACGATTAGCTAATTGCTCTCCTTACGCGTTCTTCGACAGCCTAAGCTCCTGATATAACTGTCCTATTATCATTTTCCTTGTAGCTCTTAGATATCATGCATAAATAGCTGAAAATGTGAAATTTTCCCTTGTCAATAGCATTAAGGAGTTTACTGTATTGATAGTCCCAATGCAATGTCCTTTCCTAGTTCAATCTTCTCTCCTTCCTAGATTTCAAAAAAGTTATAAAATCATTAGACAATAAGTTCAATTTATATAAAATTCTTAAGTGTATCTAATATGTTAGAACAAATTTTTGAAACCATCGGTCATGTAATCTTAAATCTTATAAATACTATAAACTGGTTGAACATTTCAAAGCACCTAACATTCTTCTACTCCACAGAAACAGCTATTCAGTTAACTATACGCAAATTTGAAGATGAAGTTGGCAATAGTAAGTATGCTATTACTGTGATTCTTCACTTGCACACAGAATTTTAAACCGTGGATAGAAATATATTGTTAGCAAAACTTGCAATTAGTAGAATTTCTGGTAATTTATGTGACTGATTTTTTAATAAGATAAATATTAGGAAACACAAGGTGAGAGAGTGAGTACCGCAGCGCACTGTGCTGTGTGGCCGTCTATTTATTCTATACAACGCTGATTTCGACCTCTCTGTTGAACATGAATTTATTAATAGTTTTGTTGTTGATAGGTACTGGCATCTTCTGAAAGTAATCTGGAAACATCTATTAACAAGATGAATATTGATTTGGATAAGGTGGCTAACTATATGAAACTGAATTCACCCAGACTTAATTTGGTTAAAACAAAGTCTATAATCACAACATAGTCTCATCAAACTATCTGATGTTAGTTTTACATTCACATTAAAAATGTATAAGTTGAAATTGTCACATAGGAAGTATTTGGGAACTCAGCTGGACAACGGTTTAGCTTTTGATAAACGTTTTGAATGTATCCATAAAACTATAATTTTTTCAAGCAGCTCCCTCTCAATCCAAATATGTATACTTAACACAGAAGATACGGGGTGTTTTCAGAAGAAGGTCATTTATTTAAACCGCTTGTAGAACTCGTCACTAGAAGCTGATTTACCAAAAATCAGCTATATAACAGTTGCATAATAAGAGAGTTGGTTTACATTATTAAAAATTCTTAAAAAAATCATTATTAAGTTAAATGGATACCGTTTTAACAAAAACTCTTCAAAATTGTCCCCATTTGATCGATTAACGCAAAATCTTGCTTGGCGAATCTACGACCCTTTACAAGCTTCAAAAATAAAACCTTGGTGTCCGCGACTTAAATCAGAAGCATTTTCAGTGCGCTATTGAATTTCTTCCAGAGTATTTACTGCTCCATCATGATACTCCAGCTCTTTCAAATAGCCCTACAGAAAAAAAAACGCAAAGCATTAACTCCGGGGTGCGAGCAAGCCCAGAAATGGGTCCATTGCACCTTATCCATCTATTAGGAAACTCATTATTTAGATGTTCATGTACTTCTCGTCTAAAATGTGGTGAAGGAACCACATACTCTGTCTCACATTTAGAGGAACATGTTCTTATAATTGTCGCACACTGTATCGAAGAATATCTAAATAAATTTCACCGTCAGTCGAGGTGGAATAAAGTAGGGTCCAATAAGCATGCCATTTACCACGCCAGCCCAAACATTCAATGAAACTCTATGTAGAAGGTGAGTTCTTTTTACAGCATGCGGATTTCTACTACCCAAACATGGTTGTTGTGGAAATTGTGCTCTTCATTTTGTGTGAACGTGGCCTCGTCTGAGCACAAAAGTAATTTCGTAAAGTCCTCATTTCTGCCCGACTATTCTGAAAGCCACTGGCGAAATGCAACTCTTTTAGGATGATCTTCAGGGGCAGAAAATGTTAGGAAAAGGCTGCCATGAAGTGAAAAACTGTATCTCGGAAGAATCAATTCAAAACTTCTTAATTTGGCTGTACTGTAAGGATAGTACTGTGATCTTGTCTTCCACACCTTACTATCAAAAACCTCAATTTGAGCTGCTATGGGTCTAGTACTCATTAGCTAACCTTAAAACACTATGAAATCGTGCAATGAGATTGATGTATGATCGTTTGATACCTGTAAGCGCAATGCTAAAAACGTTACATTTACTGATACTGATAGTATTTTCTATCACACAAATGTTTTTATATTCAAGATGACTCAAGGAATTGCATCTAAGTACCTGACTGCTCAGATTAACTTTGCTTGTAAGGTTCACCTTCATCCCACCGGACGAATCATGAATATTTCTAAATCTCCCTGAATACGATCTATGGATTCACTACATTTTAAAGGTTTCAATGTATGCAACAGATTGCCTATTCTACATTAAAGAATGTTTAATCCCCCATAGATTCAAGAAAAAGCTACTTCAATTTATAAAAACTTAATTTTTTTCTATAGTGTGCTGATTGATATTTTCTTTCAAAATGTATTGATATTGAGGTATCTAAAGTTTTCGTTACATGTTCACGGTGTTATTGCTGTGTACTTGTGTATATTAGAGTTATCTTAATCTAAGTAAATCTTCTTCTTCCTTTTCATGGGGTTGTATACATATACTATTAATTATCCTAGATGGATTGCTTTAAATCGTAAAAAAACAAAACATAATACCACATATTCTATTTTGTAATTAGCAAAATATTCTGTGAGGTATAACAATCTTTAGTCGAACCAAAGAACTTTCTAAAGTTAACAGTCAAAGGTATTCTTCTGTTTTTAATATCTCTGGTATATCTGTTTTCACTCAAGGCTACAACACTAATTCTTTTTCAATCTGTGTCAATTTGTAACACGTTTCACATCAAAGAACAACCAAAATATTGTACCGTAATTAGTAGCAGCAGTAGAAATGGCTGAGTTAATGTCAACTGGTACTTACAGTAAGCCGGACTTATCAGAAGATGGGCATACCTGAAATAAAACGATTTAGTTAATATACCATTATGTTAGAAGAATTATTCGCAACTTTTGAGTTTGTCTGTTCACAGAAAACACCTAAAATCTAGTGTATTTCGCATATAGTTTAATGCGTTTATCCTTTCGTCTTCAAGGTACCTTTCTACTTTTTGGCTTCCAATTTTTGGTCCAAATCGTAAATGCCTGAAATTGCCTCTTTGGTGTGAGTGAAACAAACTTTTAGTAAGGTGTACACCTGGATATGAAGACATGAGTAACAAGATCGGTAGCCTCTTTGTCAGCTACTGGACAAATTCGCACTCTATCAACTTGAATTAGTTTATATTTATCTAAAAGTTATTGCCTTTTCTTCAAACACGTACACTCATCTGTTCGATAAGCAATACCATGCAGAACCCGAAGAAGTTATTGAACTACATTGAGATTAATTCTATTTGAAGTAGATGTAAGTGCACTCCTGCAACTTTCAAGCTTAGAGTAAATACTGGATGAAATATTATTCCAGAAACTTCCGAAGTTGGGAACAACTAAGCCGTCTTGCGACAACGTATTGTTATAGTGAGAAAATCGAGGTACTGATGTTTCCGCAATAAATTTCAGGTTTATACTCTGTAATCATAAAATTTTTTATAGAGGTATCTAGAAGGAAAAAGTGTTACGAGCCCCTTCCCATTTCAGTTGGCCCAACTATTGAAATCTTAGTTTTTTTTTCTTATCAAACACAAATAATACTGTAGCAGGGTGTTATAGGTTTAAAATATTAACAATGAATAGGGACAAACTTGACGTTTAGAGGTATCCTCTGGTTGGCAATCAGGTTGCAAATAACTTGCGTTGAAAAACCGGGCCTCATAGGTTAGAATTCAAGCTAACTTAAACAAAGTTTAAAAACACAATTTTCGAGACTCTACCAGCAGTTAAAGTGACTGTTCTTTCTATTAGTATTGTCATGGCCATAAAATAAACACAGAAAGCTGTTAAACTAGATGGCAGGGCAGTGTACAACAGTTGCAAAATTGCCCCTTAGGTTTTGTATGAAGACACCACAGTGTACCCACTGTATTGCAATAGTAACTGCAGTAATGGCAGAGATAAGCTAGTGCTGTCTTGGTACCACTAGTGTCTTAACGAGACATGATAGAACATTGCAACCTTTGCCGTCAGGCTGGTAGACCAGGATATCTAGAATCGAAGTGAGAATATTGTAATCAGCTATTCTACATAAACATTACACACTTTCAACTACGTACACCTTACATATCTGAGGTATTTCACTGCAAATTCAAATGACGTCATTGCCTTTCGGAGTTGAATTTATTAGGCAAAAAGCCTTTTTCTGAGCCTTATGTTCAACATCTATATTGTATTAAATTCACCCATAACTTTAGCGCTATCAGAGTTACTCTAACTTGTGTACCTTACAAGGTGGTATTAGCGGGCTTGGATTAAGAGGAAAGATAACAATGTTTGCTAAGGAGCCTGGCTTCTAGTTAGTATGCACAAATGGACTTGGGCTCGGAACACCGCTCGAACCCCGCTGTAGGTATTAGTTTTTTAGTGTTCTTTTGGCCTACAGATGTCAAGAAAGTTCCTTTTTTTCGCAAAGGAAGGTTTTTGTTGTCCTCTCACTGGTGAGCGCCCTACTCATGACAGTGAAAAAACAATGGAGTTATTCTAGTTGCTTATAAGATAAAAGTAGATGTACCCCTAACAACGGTTTTTCTCGAAGTTAGCAAAAGAAAATCTGATATCTCTTTCAATATGATGTTAAATTAAGACGCATTGCCTTGAGCACCAAAATGGCCTTAACTTATGGCTGTTATTTCATATTTACCGTTACCCATTTTCTTGTAAAAACTAAATCTAGATATCGAAGATTATGAGATCTTGTTTGTATTACAGATTAATTGTTGCAGTAAATTAGCTATGCAAGCTCTCATTTTGAAGGTATTGGCATCCCCTACAGGTTTTTCGACCACTTACAGCGATAGCTTAGAACTAGTTGAATATATGCGGTAAAGTGACTTTTCTTTTTTAGAAATTTAATTGAATTAGGATCAATTTCACCAACATTAATATTTGACGGTTGCCTTATAGATAAGGGTACATTACAGATGTAATATTATGTCTTTGTGCTTTATATGTGTATATGTTTTGTGACTGGGACCAAGGGTTGACATATATGTCACTCGTTGGGGATCTTTGAAATGTAATAATCAGCTGTTATTCAAATAATGTCTAATTATATAACCAACAATATGTACTCGTGATGTCTGGATATGAAAAATCTGAATGGTTTTGCGGGAATGTTAATCTAAGGTGCCATAATGGTTCTGATGAATGGCAAGTAAATGAATGAATGTTTGGAAATGAGCAATATCTATGACATTTTTGGTAGAGTCTGTCATCAAGTAGGTGTTTAATGACTATCTGCAAGAGGTTAATAGGAAGAAAAACATGGTAGGTAATCTTAAATCAGTAAAATCGCATATCAATTGAAGAAAATAATAAAAAACATGAATAAAAAAACAACAATAGTAATTAAAACATGAATTTTAATCAAAATGAGTCATTTCTTTAAATTTTGGCTGAATTATATGTAAATTCTGATGATGTTTCAAGGACAAGCTGTCATCTCATACTTTGACAATTTTTTGTTTTCAACATTTCATAGGTATTGGTTTGATTGGATGTTGAAGCTCATTCGCTGTATTTGACGGACTGTTACTCTATAGGTAGAGAATAACGGACTGTTAGTTTGACAACCTTGGTGAAATCCACCCTTAATTCAGCAATTTTTTGTATCTCTCAACGAGAGACCTCAAGAGTATAATTCCATTGTAAAACGACTTTCTAAGGCTCTTCTCTGAAACAGGGTTGACTATTGGCTAGTTAGCCTAGCCATTGCTATTAAAAGACCTTGCTCAAAAATAACATTTTCGATACAAGTTGGGTCACTCAGTCCTAAATTTGTACAAATGGTAAAATTTCATATAGTGTGGGATGTAATACCAAATTATAAATACTTGTAGCAATCGCGTGTCTTAAATTCTATGTAGATATTGAGGAATCCATTCCATTAAACTTCGGATAAAACACAGCCACGTATTTTTAGATCACGTTGTAAGCCAAATAAAACACGCTGCAGGAGACTTAGTAAGTTCTGCTGAAAATAAACAGTCTCGGCAGGAGAGAAATGTGGAAGCTAAGCCCGTGCACTGACGGGGCGGAATCTTCCGCCTTTGCGAATATATTGAGCATCCTTCACCAGGTCCAGCTTGACAACAAATCGTAACATTGCTCAATTCATGGGCATGCTACAAAGAATCAGTCTAGCTAAAGCTGTCCATTACACAGCGGTCGATGGTACTATCTACATTCTTTACCCCAGCATTGTGATAACTTAGTATCAGAGAGTTTATTGATTTTTCGAATTCGTATCGTTTCTGTAACGGTCAGTCTATGCTTGGGTACGCTGTATATCTTATGTTTAGCCTGGGTAGCCTTTTAAATAGTTACAATTGAAAAAATGCCGATTGGCTGATCCACGTGGTACCTAATCGTCTAATGTTAAATGGGCCGGGTTTATTAAAGGATTTGGTTTCCCTGGATTCGTTCCATTGTCGGACCCATTCCAACGTATCCGTTCATTTGTGCCAGATGTACGGTAGATTGGTGATTTCAACACCACAATTTTGCCATGGATACTCACATCATCATATTCAATTAAATATTGAAAGCTGTGAGCATCACGCAGTATCAAAGTTTATCGTTTTACAAAATCTCGATTTGTTGGTGGTGCCCGATTTCTTATTTATAGAGTCGATACTGACCATGAAAATGTCTTCAACATCAACTGTTTCACGGTATCGATGATTGATAAATAATTGGAAAAAATAGTATGACAGTTACTGTTTGGTTACATATGAAACAAGATCCTGCATGTATACAGTCTTAACTAAATGACTAAGCCTTTATGGTTGATACAAATCGTATGATAGCCGTATCGCATGATGCCTGATGCCCAATCGACGTACGGATCTTCGGTCCTTGGATGCGCTTGCCGCGACGCAGAACAAATGCAATGCCGTAGAACGTAATTATGACCATCGGATCCGAGTAGACTGAGGGGTCGGTTTGGTCCTACCGGATCTCTCAAAAGGAATCGCAAACTGGTTGGAGTAGAATGGCACAGCTCTACTACTAATGCAAGACTATTACAACCCAGTTTTGATCTATAGTCATACGAAAATTATTGCTGGACAAGGAATAAAATGTTGGAAATAACACTAAATGGAAGATACAGTGTGCTCAAAGCGCCAATCGTTTAACAAGACACATATTTGCGGTTTTTGAAAGGCAGATTGTGAAGCAGACAAGGCGAATAAATTCATTATTCCGATTATTGCCAGTCTATACATAAATGGTGTTGACGCACATTAATTCTTCACTACGGAATTATATCTTTTTCCGCAAAAAATTGTCTTTGTACGCAATACACTCAGTGTTGGAGTTGCAACACCTAAACTTTCAGAGGGAGAACGGAAGTCCGTGAGACATCATTTGAAAGTTCTATTTACTCTCTGTTACTATTTTTAAATGCAGATATACAAAGCGTACAGTTCAGGCAATAGTAAGCTTGTTTTTTCCAGTAACATATTGAACAAATAATAATAACCATAAAAATAAAAGCAATGAATGAGTCAATACCATTCCAGTCTTTCACAATCTCCTCCTACGTCAAAACTTATGATATTGTATTGAGACTAAGCGAGTCAGTATCCAAATCAGGCGTCGCGCGGTTTCTAGTTTAACCTAGCTTATAAACAAACCGGATTTGAAAAACCAAAATTGCCACATTCCCAATGCAATAACGAAGTTATCGATTTGTTATGAGCATCTTCAAGATCCTATTGATAATCTGAGAGAGTACTCAGAATGTATTCGATGTTTCTTTCCATCAGAGCTGTATATGCTTGTGTATATCGTGCAATATCTGTCTGGATGAACACAGTTGAACATCCAGGTAGCCCCAAATGCTGGAAATTTAGGAAGAAGTAAAGGAAGGCGGTATTTTGAATCGAAGAGCGGCAACTTTAAACAGTGCTTACAAACGAAACATATGTTAGGGCATTAGTTGAAATTCATTACTAAATAAATAGTGAATAATTCTTCCACAATTTCCTTTTAACGTTTTCAATGTTGCTTTGTCACAAATTCGCCTTGATATTGCAAAAGTACTTGACTCTCAAAAAGGAAAGTCCCAACTTTTAGGACACACTGTATACTGCAAGGATCATTCCGGAACCGCCACACATTATAGACATTTTTTTCAAAAAGCAATTCCTAAGGTAGGGTCTGGAAACGATAGAAACTCGTTTATAAATTCGAAGGGTCGTCTTTTTCTGAACTTCTCATGAATATGTGCAATAAATAATAGAAAGGTCTATTTTATTCCATTTAGTTCCACAATTCATACGCATATTTCCAAGAACACTAAAAAAAGTGCTGCAGAAGTTCGAATGACCTCGTATTCGCGTTGGGATGAGATAATAAAGAAATCCTAACTTACCAATCGTGCTGCGCTAAGAGGAAACCCCTTCCCTCATAAAAGCGCTAATTTTTTTACAGCTACTCGTTCATTATTCAACTGCAACGCGAGGAAGTTTAACGACTTCGAAAACACGATTTTTATTTTATTTCCGTCGAAAGTTGGTTAGAACTTATACAGAGTGCCGCAACTTCGGAAGAATTACCGTTCGCTGTAATGTTTACTCCAAAAATCATAATGAAGCAGCGTTATGTTGGAAACTTTTACTGAAAACGCTAACCCCCGTAACTAACTGTGAAGCCGTTAAAGTATATGTTATGGGCATTTGCAAGCATAATTGTTTCCAATTGAAGTAAACGGTTACTTTTCTGGGTCAGGGAAATTATTGATTACAGAAATACGCTAGCCCATGTGTGTCAATGATTCAATACAAACATGTTTATTTTTACTTCCACGCAAAAGCGAGGGAAGTATTGTGATCGTGAAAAATTACGAAATTCATTCTTTCAAGTATTATATGGCATATATGTCATGAAAATCCATATCGGTCATTTTAGTCTGCCCGTCTGTCGTCCGTGAGTCATTGTTTCCTCTATAAGTAGGACAGTACCACCCGGATTTTGAAAAGCAGTGGATTAGGTACAAAAATAATAAGTTCCAGAGACCACTAACCATTTCCCGAAGCCCTCTTTACAGGAGTTGCGGATTTAGGGTCACGAGGTATAGGGATATCTCCGAGTAACATTGTGAGTCACCAAGTGTAATTAAACTCGCTCAGCTACACATTGCTAGCATAAATTCGCTCGTCTCTGCCGAGCCTCGATCAAGCTTTTAATGTAGAAGACTTAGGTCCAATTTCACCAACAATAATATTTGACGGTCCCTTGGACCAGTGGGAAAATAGCTTATCGAAATGCAATTTGACAGAAGCTGTCAAAGGTCTCTGACTATCAGTGATTTCTGTTTAAATGTTGAAGAAAGTCGTAAAATGGTTGCCTTATAAATAAGGGTACATTTTAGATGTAATAGTATGTCTTTGTACTTTAGAATTAGGATAACTTTCATAGAATTTCCAGATTCATAAAAGACGGTCAGTTATTGAAGTGGGACCAATGGGAATGCGGCAAATAATAGGTCGATTTTCTAGCTATTATATTTGGTAGATTGTTTTCACTGTTTTTGATGACTGTTCATGCATAGCAATCTAGTTTTGTCTGTATATCACGTACCTACAGGGTTTTGTACAAAATACGTACCTGTCGAAATGTACCGATTTCTGTTGTTTTGCAAAAAAACGATATAAAACGTATTCCAACTGGTTCAACATCTTTGGTTACATCAAAAACAATTTTTGCCAATTTATGATCTAGAAATCCATACCAAATGTAAACACACAGCACATTCTGCATTTCTGGGTCGGAAAACATCGATATTTGCAAAAGTATCCGCATCCACCTATTATTCATCGTCTAGATATTATGTCAATCAAAAATACCTATTTATGAATACATATCTCCAAACATTGTTTTATTTCCTTATTTCTATTATTATAACACGTCTGGGATATAAATTGCTTTCAATTAAAGTGTTGCCGAACCGGCAAAAAACGGAATCGGCAAGTAGTGTCGTGGAATTCGGTATAAGGTCAAGATCAGTGGTCGATCAAGGACCTTTGAGTCATGAAAAACGTCTGTTATTGTATTGGGCGCGCACACAACATGTGTTTTGAGGGCACAGTTCTATATTACAACTTCTACAATGTGCATACTGGTCGTTCTTTCAAATTACTTGCAACCATTCTGGAAACTCCTTTTTCGATTCTTGCTTATAGTATTGTATGTATTTTTCAGTTTTACCCTTGAACTCATGAACTCACCTCTCATTTTAATTAATCTATATAGACAAGTTTGGTGGACAACCGATCGCTCAGACCGAAATTAAAAGAAGTAAAATTGATTAATTGGTTGCAGCGGTGGCTCAACCGGTGAATTAAAAAATAACGCCTATCATCAGCTGTTATTCAAATAAAGTCTAATATAAACATAACCTAGAATGTGTACTCGTGAAAAAAGAAAAATATGGTAAATTTGTAGTTTTTTTGCGGGTTTTAGGTTTGCTGGTAGCTTTAAGACATATATTTGAATATTTGTTAATCGCTGTGAATATAGTGTGGATGTTTGTTCAGTTCCTGAACAACGAAAAATATTCAACTTTATGGATATATTGATATCAAAAAACCTGAATGGTTTTGTGGGAATATCAATCTAAGGTGCCATAATGGTTCTGATTAACAGCAAGTAAATAAACCCTCAAGGGTGGATTTCACAATTTAACAAACCATTATTCTGCACCAATAGGGTACGAGTACCAAACAGTCCGTTAAATATACCCAATCAGCCTCAAGATCTCTCCGTCAAATTTTTGGCAGCAAATAGCATCAAAGTATTAAAAACAAAACACTGTAAAATATGAAGTGACAGCTTTCCATTGAAATGTTTTCAGTTTATTAAATATTATGAAATTATGTAAAACTGAGCCAAAATTTTTAAAAAATGCTTGATGTGTGAGTAAAATCCATTTTTTCAATTTAGCTAAAAGTTTCTCCATGTTTATTGCAACTTTTGTAATCCAAATGTGATTATATCACCTACCGTGTGTTTATAGCTTATCCTACATTTGCAAACTTGCACTTCCAAACCCTTACATGAAAAAGCCTTTTCACTAAAATTTTTGTTAGGTGTTGCGTTTCAACACATTCATACACTTCTTTCCAGTTCCACAACGATATTTTAACACCACTGGTCCGGAACTGTTCAACATTTTCAACATTCATACATACAATTGCATCAGTCGCACCATCGGTGATGGTACATGGTACACTCAACATAATCACGTATTTGGAGGTTAGTGCAGATTTAATGTGTACACGATAGTGTAATATGTAATTATGCACAAACAGAATCCTGGATGGAGCACGGAAATCTGTTGTTAAAAATTCCATTTTCCACAAATAACAAAACAAGTGAACACAAAACATACGGTGACGTTGGAGAAGGAGAATAGACCAAATAAAATCGGAACTGACGTTTGAAATTAGTGTCTCATAATGTTAGTGAAAGGAGAATACATTTGCGATCAGTGGAATGTATTGGAACGGTTAAAAAATATGAAATGAATCGTTTTTACGTTATCTCGACTGAGGGACTGGAATAACTGCTCTGTTTTTGTATATATTTCTTGTGGTGTTGTTGCATAAAGTAGTTTGTTCACGAACCAGTTCCTAGAACTGAATGCAACTTAATGAAACGAACTAGAAAGCACTTCACTATTTCAAGTAATCCAAGAAGGGACAAATTGTCATTTCATCACACTAGTGATGAAAGAATCGAAAGCCTGAGATTTGCTTTACTTTTGTTGCTCACAGATATGTATAGTGCTTTCTTCTGATAAAACTAGGGCAGTTTTTGTGTTTAAGATACTCTACCTTTTTTAATACCTTTGATCCTAAATTTGCTCCCAAAACAACATTAAACAACTCTCATGTCGTGTCGCGTTCAGTAACCGGTCAGTGAAACATATTTTTCGTTTCTTTGTCCTTTTCCGTGTTACTATGATGAATCATCGAAGAAAAAAATAGTAAACCACGAGCGGACAGCACGGCTGCATTCAAAGATGGAAATCGAAGCAGAGGACAGTAGACAACACTAGCCCAAGTCGCTTCAAGTTCTGTATGTTTCTACAATGAGTGAAAAACTAGTTCAAAATGCGCACCAAGAAAACATGAATATATAAATTGGTTTTGTTATAAGAATTTGGAATATGCACCAGTCCAACACTGGCTTGACTGAAAGAAAACGCGTTTGAGCAGCTTGGTAATATTTAACAGTCTAGACCACAGAAGGCTGATTTCAGTAGATTCTATTTTGGCCACTTTCTCAGTTATAATCTCATCTCACTTCAATATGCCTCACATGTCAGATATTTTCCACTTTTCCCCGCGCACCTGGAGCCTGTGGTTCTCGATACTCGCTTCTGAAAGATTTTTGACTCCTCTGACTGTTGGCTATGTTTATATATTTTCTTGAGATTTTCAAATCTTTCAAAGATTTCTCAGACCTTTGGAAGTTCTATAAACTCATCAATATCAATAAAACATTTTTATACAGCACTTAAACCTGATGGCGACACATGTTTCATGCGCGTCGGATTGAATTCTTATTTAACGGTTCCTTAGTTCCTTTTGGTACCACTTTACCCACTTGCAGTGTGCTGAGTCATTCAGTTATTTTCGTGTACCGATCAGTATGAATAAAATGTCCCATCACTATCCTAGTCGCGACTGAGTGATGTGCCATCTAGACAAAACAACACTGTTGCCAGACTTAGCGATTTTTGTATGCTTTAGCGACTTTTTTTCTCCACTTGTCCGCTGGCGATTTCCAGCAACATTTTTGGCTACATTGGTAATTCCATTAAAGTTTGCCTTTTTTACAGTTAAAGTCTTTTCAAGTGCCGAACGCAACTAGTGATTATGCTGCGCTATCTCCCCAGCCAATATACAATGGAAGTAGGAAGCTTCCTCTGTAGTCATTTTTTTTGTACCGAAGCAGCCGGGTCTGTATGGCAGGCACCGTTGGTGTAGCGGTAGTAGAGAACTTGATCGCCGACGGCCACCGGTGTGGAAGATTGCCGAGACTGATTGTTAGAAAAGAGTCATCACTCAGTCGGACAGCCATTCTCTGAGCAACATCGAGCATAAATAATGTAGTCGGGGCGGCGGCATCCCAAACGTGTGAGCAATACTCGAGGCTAGGCCTTTTCTGAGCCTTGTATAGAGTGAGGAGGTCATGCGGAAGTGCTTCTTAGCCCTAAACAAATAGCCTAGCTTTTTCCCAGCAGCTGCCGCTACTGATAAGATGTGTTCGTGCCAGATCAAGTCCTCGGTAATCTGGACTACGACCAGCCGAAATGAACGGCTCTTGGGCAGAACCCGGCCATCCATCGGAACCATATGAGCGTTAGGGCGCTTTTTGTGCACCAAGGTACAGTACTGTGTTTTGGAAGCATTACACTGTACATGATTGTTGCATACCCAAGCAGTGATCACCATCAGGTCTCTCGAGAGAGGAAGTCGTCGCTATTATTCTCTTTTCCAGCTCAGATGCAGAGATCGGCTTGTCACTCTGAATTCCTGCATGTAGAGTGCTGTCGTCAGCGAAGCTGTGGATTGAGCTGATCGTGCAGGAAAGGATGTCGTTGATATGAAACAAGAACCGCGTCGGAGCCACGGCCAGTCCGTTGGGAATACCCGCGTTGACCTTGCGGGATGAAGAGGAGATCCCGTCAATTACGACGGATACCTTGCGGCCAGAGAGAAAGTCATCCACCCATCTGCAACACTTTTCTGGGAGGTCATGGTATGGAAATTTGCAAAATAGGGCAGCGTGCCACAGCTTATCGAACGCTTTCGTGATATCAAGACCAATGACATAAGCCTCACCATAATACTGGATTAGCTTACTCCACAATTGCGTGACGTAAGCTAGGAGGTCCCCTGTGATTCGCTGGTATCAGAAACCATACTGCCAGAAGCTCGCGATTTATGCACCTCTCGTCACCTTACTTATAACAGAAAGGATAGCTATAGGCCTGTATTTGTAAGGGTCAGTTTTAGATCCTTTTTTGAGATGGGTTGGACGTGAGCAAATTTACAGTTTTCTGGATTCATAAGATATATGGAAGAGACGTGAAAGGACTGGAGCATGCTCCACTGCACACCTCTGCAGTACAATCAAGTCCGAACCAGAAGCTTTCTTGGGGGCGTCCATGGTGGAGTTGGCAGCAAAGATCTTGGCGAGCACTTCAGCATTGGCCTTGGAGTCAGTTACAATCGTTCATCGTTCCATCCTGACACGTAACTGGTGGAAGGCTACTGTGTGAGAAGTTCTTTTCTATGTGCTTGGCCAGCGTCCAGAAAGAACGACAGCCATTTGGCTGCGACATTACCTTGCCAAATCAGACATATCTTTCATCATTTTCAATGAAATTATACAAAATCTTCAAATTTGTGAAGTTAGCGAGATTCACTTCATACGTTGTTACCAGACATCATCAGTTGCTGCCGTGATATTCATCCCCACCACTGCATCCCCACGGCTAGGCGACCTGTATGTTAAATATGTGGGCAGGTGCAGCGGATTATGCTTATCATATGTCACAGTCTTTGTGCACTGATTGCAACGGTTAAATGATACCAAAAATATTTTCATAATTAGGAGATGTTTCCTATTCCGGATGGAACAGTCTACCTAAGATGGTTATAATCATGATACCTAGTAAATTTTCATGAATAATCCGCTCTACGTTGGTATATCAGAGTTTTCTTATATTTGTTCATCAATTTGATGATACAACACATCTGCCAAATATGATCATAATCAGGATAGTAAACTATGACGAAGATCCACTGTATGCAAGAATTTTCAAATATTCCATTTGCAATTTGAAGATACAACACATCATGATGGTGTTCACACTTTTCAAATATTCTTCAAGAAGTCATATCAGTCTAGCTCCAACTATCATAAGTACTATGTTTGTGTTCCTACTTTAAATTCAAAATCAGCAGATGTAAAAGATTCATTTCGCACTCTCTACCACGGGTCGTGATCGTCGTTAGACTTGGCAACCCTGCGAGTGACAGTTATATATCCCCGCCAGTCAAAAAGGCAATCAAACAAGGAACATTACTATTTTTTATGATTTTTGAAGTTGAAAGACATTATTTGTGAGAAATGTTTCATAATTTTTTGTCTATGTCCCTAGTAATTGCACTACGCATCACGGAGATGTAGGGATTGATACGTCTTACACATATTATCTGTGTTTTAGGGTGGAGAGGACATAATGTTTTTATTGCTTTGAAAAAAATTCATTAACCCATAAATTAATAAATGATTACTATTATGATGTAAAGGAAGATGAGGAATTGGTTGGAATGTATTTTATATTCTATTTTCTTGCAAAATACAGACAAATCCGCAGTATTCAACAGGTATGTTGGTATAATGATAACATATAAACACTCAAGTATATTGAATTTGTAAAATTCGAGATTGCCATACATTAACAAACGCTCAAACCTGATATTAAATTTAACAGCTAATAAATCGACCTATTATTTCTCCTATTCCCATTGGCTGAGGGGGATAACGGACTGTTAAATGTAAATTTATGAGAAATCAAAATACATGAAAGTTGTCCTGTTTCTCTGTACAAAAGCAGCATGTTGGAATCAACAAGTGGTCTTGTGTATAATACAGTCGAATTTTCACGATTTTGTTCAATATTTCAATAGAAATCACTGATATTCAGAGGCCTTTCACAGCTTCCGTCAAATTGCATTTCGATCAGGTATTTTCCCATTGGTCCAAGCGACCGTTAAATATTAATGTTGGTGAAATTGGCCTTACAGTTTATAAATATTAATGATAATAGAAATACGAGTAGGCTTATTTTATTAACCGAAGTTCACTTATATCAGGCAGAAAAAAGAAATTTTAAAAAACCATCGAACCAAAAAATCAGTACTATTAAGAAATAACTGTTTTGCTTACAAGGTATGGCTACTTTTTCGTAAACAAATCGCACCCCTCTAAATCCATAGAATCATTGAACATCCTGTCATCATTGCGCCTTCCCAGAGCACAAATGGAGTTATTAAGTACGCTTAGTTCGACTGGCTTACCCATTCCAGCTGTTATCTCAAGAAGAAACTTTACAATTTCATAAATCTGTTATTCAAGAGCGTACCTCAAATAGCAGCGTAGCAAGTAAATTACTTCTTTAATGTATTCTGGGACATGTTTGAAGTTGAATACCGTTGATACGAACACACAAAGTGTGCTAACTCCATGTAGAAGCTCTAAAAGAGGTATAATTGCTATAACGGTGACTTCCATCCTCTGAATAATCTGGCTATGAAGTCAAACAAAGTTTGAATACGTATAAAATGCTCAGATGTATGCAGATCTTCTGCAGCTTTACGAGTGGGACTGTAATATATACCTACCGGCATTCTTAGAAAATTACAATAGACCAATGTAATGCTGCGACAGACTATGTTTGCAAAGCATGGAGAAAGAATTCAAAAGGCGAATATATGGGGATATACTGTGAATAGTGTGTGGAACTACCGCAGCTAGAAGCGTACAAATACATCCCTACACCCTACAACCCCCACCCCATCAATAAATTTCCAAAAATGAGTGGGTGTCTCTGAAACATCGAAATACCAAGTTTGAGCGGCTTTCGTTTTTTATTTTTCATCCATAGCTCCGCCTTTACTGGACGGATTCTCGGAAACTGTCTCAAAATTCTATCAAAGTCTAAGCGGTACTTCCGACGTTATACAAGGTCTGTAAAAAAAGCAGATACAGGTAAACATGTTATCCGACCTCAGTACAAGCGTGAACTCGCTCAAGTCATTTGGTTGTCCGTGGCGATTTTTTTTTGCAGTATTCTCTACTGAGTTCCGAAAATGAATTTCGAGCAGCGGAGTGCAATCAGGTTTTGCTTCAGACATGGGCACAGTGCAACGGAAACTCTTGCAAAACTTCAGCAGCAATACGGAGATAGTGTTTTAACAAGAGCTCAGGTTTTTCGGTGGTTTAAGGCATTTTCATTAATCATTTCGATTAAAGATGAACCACGAAGCGGAAGGCCTTCATCTTCAAGAAGCGACGATCGTCGGATGACAGTCAGAATGCTCGGGGAAGAGTTAAATTTTACGTTTATCAGATCACACAACGATGCCAATAAACGAGTCTTTGGTAACATTCCTGTGGCTTCTCAGCCTCCTGATTCGCCTGACTTGAGTCGATGTCACTTTTTTCTGTTCCCGAAGTTCACTTCTAGGGAAAAAAATTTGGGACAGCGCTGTGTGGCTTCAGAACTACTTTTGAGGGTAACAATACAAGATTGCAATTATACTTTGATAAAAAAAATTAAAAATCAGACCCATTACCTAATTTACCGACCTCGTACAGGTGTAGCGGACACACAGACGGATATATCGACAGACAGACAGACTGACGGAAAAATTGAACATCTGATTGAAATGAGAAGTAAAAATCATTCTATGTAAAGGTTCTTGACTCACAAAGACTTTCCAAAATAACCAGCACCGGTTAAAATACAAAGGTGCAGCATTCGACTCGTCGCCTGCAGAACTCTTCCAATGAGACCATTGCTTGTTGAGTTGCATTCAGTAACAGATCTGTTTGTTTTAGGTACCCACGAGCAACCATTTTCTGATTGTTAGATTTAGCAAAAAAAAAATAATCCCGATGTATTTAGAATGTTCGAGCAGTTTGTGTAGGTTAAGAAGCTTTACTTTTGATTTTTGCTAATGAAAAAAATATGCTCATAATGCATCCTCAAAGCGAAAACGGTTTTCATAAAACGTCGAATGAGAGGTTCATCGAATAATCTAAACAGTTACTTCTTGAGCTCTTGTCACATGTTCGGCTGAAACACTGAATAAATGTGAACTACAGAATTACCAATGAAATTAGATGGGAAGAATCGCTACGGCTATAATGTGAGGAGTGATGAGAAAATAATTACAAGAGTAAATTAAGTTACGTAGAGACTACTTGAAAAATCACAACGTACACTACTTTTCTAACTTTTGATTGTTTCCCTCCTAAATCCCCCCTTCAGATGAGCGACGATCATTAACATATCTGTGAAAGCCAGCCAAACCAAACGCATGCCACTGTGATATCGTCTTGAAATCGTCTGTGATCGATATGATGATAGCCTTAAGAATAACCCTTTTCTGATTAGTACTGAATAGCACCCACGCAGGGTGCTTTGCGAAAGCCACCTCCTAGCTTCTTTCAAACACCTGCTGCTCTGTCGGAACATGTTTGTAACAAATCATGTTATTCGTGATATGACACCAGCAAGCCGAGGCAAATTTCTTCTTGACCTATTTCGACCATATAGCAAAACATTAAGCATTAAAGGCATCACCGCGTTTCCTTTTAGTGAAATCCTTTGTCAGTCAGGGAGTTGCTACCAGTTACATAGGAGAGAAGTAATAAAAGCCTTTGTAATATCAGGAGCACTGACATGAGCTTCGCTGAGTTTACTCCACAGTAATTATATAACTGAGTTAACTTTTCCAGTTATTCTAGTTTCTTCAGTCGATCATAAGAATCACCAACTTACATTGCATTCGATTGACCTTCACATTTTCTAACGAGGCTATATGACAACGATGTACATTCACTTTTCTTGACCTTCATCAGTTGGTACCCAACGCAACCTACAGTGCTCAAAAGAATACTACCTCCTCCATGACTCCCACCCCAAATGTCACGCTATTTCAACCAACAAATTCAGACTAAGTAGAAAGAGCCTGTCGAGGATTTGTTGACCTTCTAATTCTCATAGTCGGTATTGCAGATCAACGTTCATACTACATGTTAGTGTACTTGAATAGTTCAATTTTTTGAAAGTTATGTGTCATTTTTGAAAAGTGCAAGTATTTGCAGACTATTGTGCTGTTAGGCGATTTCAAGACATGGCACTTCTCACATAATTTGCAAAGACTGGCACCAGCCTAATAAATGTAGATATTTCCACCACTAAGTATCTCTATAATGTTTATATAACACTGTCCCTGTGGTCGGCATTAGTAGTCAAATGAGTCAAAAGTATTCACTAAAACTGAGGGCTCCTTCTAATCTATCCGAATTTGTTGATTTCAACTGAATCATATTAAAAGCCTACAAGAATAATTTCTAATCAACCTTAAAGCCGCGATCTCATTAGTCAATTTTATTGATCAATAAATAATAATGAATCTGTGGCATTAAAGTGAAATAGTCTAATGTGAAGATCGGTTCGACCATATTCCTCTATCGATTTGCACAGTGTGACAAAATTTACCATCCAGTACTATGTTCAATGGCTTAGATTCATTATTATTGATCAATACGATTGACTAATGAGAACCCTCCTTTAGATAGTCAGAACGAACACATCACAAGAAAAATTAGTCTTAGGCGCTACGGTCTACTCATTTGAATGCTCTATGCTGCGACATGGTTTTGAATCTAGCCCGAAAATAGTTTTTCTCTTGAATATGGATGTTCTGAATAGCCAAAGGTGGTAGACCGTGCCAGATAATGGAACGTGAGGGTACCACCCGGTGGATTTCCAAGGCGTGTCAAAATGTTTGCTTGAGTGTTTGAATCGCTAGAGTCCCTGCTTTCCCGTGTATTCCACCTATATCCCCACGGTGACCACGGATATTTAGGACTTAGGCCTACGTGGTAGTTGGAGTATAAAGAAAAGAAACAGCGACCAGCTCTAGTAAGGAGCATTATCTTATGGAAAGGTAGCACACGTATACAACACACTAATTGGTATCGGGTTTGGTATTATGGATGGCTGTGTCCAAAGTTCCTCATTCTGCACAGCTGTTTACAGGACTTGATCAAGAAAGCATAATCAGTAATGCTTAACTCGGAATAGGAAATGAGGCAGATCCCTGAGAGTGTTGGAATTATGAACCAACAACACGACATTCAATTGTCTACCACATTTTCAACGGAGCTCTGTGACAATGACGTGCTTATACCTTTTCTAGCCTCTATCAGTTCATAACCGACCAACCTATAGTGCTCAAAGAATTACTCTTTCCCCCATTCTTACCAGCGTTTCATTGTCTGATTCCTACCCCAGACGTCCTGTTACTCCAACTTCTCCCTTTTTTATTTTCTCACCATCGCACACCGCAGCAATGATAAACACAGCGTGTCCCCTCTTTATTTTTTATTTTCGTGTACCAGACAAGCAGAACAGCGGGCCATACATTTATCCGGGGAGAGCATTTTAAAAATTAAAAAGGAGGTAAGGAAACGAATAATGGCCCAAATGAAGGTGTGTATTATGAAAATGGTAGGCTTCGCCAGGAAATTTATTACTTCAATAGAATGTATCTAGATTTTCCTGGGATTTGAATATCCCTAACTGATGGTCTGATCAAACTAAGGATAATTAATGTAGACTTTATCCTGTGGTTTTCATGTTGAAAGGAATTCTTGATCGTCTGGCCGATACATGATTGAATTACTTCATATTAATGACATTTCGATCACCACGGTGGACTTTTTCTAGTACTGACGTCGTCAATAACAAGTTATTCAAACATACTTGGTTTTATTTAGCGGCCTGACAATTACGGAGTCCTAAAAATAGTTATTGATATTAACTGACCAGTAATGAAATTAAAGAGTAATTTCGACTTCTGATACTGATTTTAGTATCTGTGTCGTTGATGTGAGCTAACGTCCATTGAGGTAAATTTGACTAAATTGAAACAATATGGAACAGCTAGATGGAGTAAATTCACTGTTTCTGTCGTTTTGCATATTTATCAAGGAGTAAAATCAGAGACCATTGTTAGAATTTGAGAATAAATCCCATTGGGTACTGTTCTCAACAAAACCAACTCGACAACAACCGACTTCAAATCGATTTCGACTTTCGGTTGCGTGGCATTTAAGCTCTCAATAATAACAAATATATGTGCGATGAAAGATCTGCGAAAAAACCTTGCATGTAACATATTAATTGCGTCTGATGATTACTGATAAACTACAAGTTGCTTGTGATACCCCTTGTATCAACTGCAGGTCACCTAGAAGGACACTGCTGCATCAACTAAATCAATTCAAAGATCAAAAATAGTTATTTATACAAGTGAAAAAAGTACTAGGTCTTAGTTTGAGGTTAGATTGTCTCCCGAAGCGCAGTATTTTTCCCGTGTATAATACACAATTTTTTCCTGTGACGACAAGAACGACGATTTAATATTGAAATATTATATTATTACAATATTTAAGGCAGAAAATTATCGATGTGAAATTTGTATTTAGAAATTAGTAGGCTATGTTGTACTTATAGCGACAATTAGACCTGCGTTGCTAAGGAAACTTTTAAAGTAATCAAATAACTGTCAATTTAATTTTGGGATTTGACTTAAAAACTGTAAACTTAGTGGTTGCTTAGAAGTTATTTTTAATACTATAAAGTAAAACATGTCTGGTTCCGAGTTTTCTTTGACTCCACCGGAATTAGTAGAAGTAGCCAAAGTAACGTCACAAAAATTATTTCCAGCTAAGTCGCGGAAAATTTACGAAACAATATCCGGAAAAAACGTACCCATTTTTTCCCAGAGAAAAAGTAATTTCATAAAAAGTGGCATTTTAATACCTGGCAACAGAGATAAAATGTCAAACTTTTTTCCTGTCACAGAAAAAATAAATAAAATGAACAATATATTACTGCGGCCACCGCTGCTGCCTGAATGCCTGAATCAAATAACTGGTTTGGTGATTCCTATATGATTTTCATATAATTTATTGATACGACCTCTTAAAACTTCTTTATTTATTTGTATTGTAAGATTTCCATTAAATCATATAATGATAAATAGATGTTTTGCGGCGATCGCCACATGAAATTACGACGCTGTTTGCTTAGTATACATCTCTCATCATGCCCTTTCATTTGACACCCATATCATAGGAGTTACCACGGAAATGATGAATCGCCATTTTGTAGCAACCGCCATATTGGATGGCACCGTGAGCAACTGACATGTTGTCGTTTTTTATGGGAAGGCTTATATTTGAATACATGTGCTAAATCGGGCTTTGGTTTCCAATTGGCTTCGGTGAGAATAGTATACTGTTTTCTATACTCCACGCTACCACATATGTCTCATTAATTTAGTTTCATGTTGATGTAAGCGTTTATTCTACGTTCAGCATGAATTAGCTAAATTCAAATGATTTTAAGAAAAGGTATGCTTTACTATTATTACCTATCACATCAGTAGATGCCATTAAATGATCATATCTCATATATGTTGGGTGGGAAAAAGTGATTTTCTTAAAGCTATTCTCAGCTTTGGCCTGAATATACATTTGTTACGATTCCATTAGCAGTAATAGACCTTCCAGTTAATGGCTGAATCTCTTTCAGCAAGGTAATAACCGTAAACTTAACTTAAATCTTTTGAAAAAATCTGAAGGAATATTTGGGAGCGAAGGTGGTTCGAAACGGAAGATACTACCCCATTACGAGGTGCGTAGTGCGGAAAATTTCCAAGTCACTGAATATCATTGACGTGCTGAAAATAACCAAAAGGGGAACATCTACTGCTGAATAATGAAGCTATTCATGCCATTTGAGTCTCCTTCAAGCAACATTTTGATGATTGACAGATTACAGTAAAAAATACCGTAAAGCCCGAACGCCGCTGCAGCCCATATAGATCTATTGGAGCCTCCCATATACGAGTAGACTGCCTACAGCTTTGATCCCTCATACCCTCAACACAAGACTGGACATGTAGCTTTCCGATTGAGAATTATGATCCCAATCTATCTGAAGCCTCAGCCTTCACAGGCCTCCTTAGGGACGTAAGGTATGTATTGGGCTATCCTCGTGCTCACTGCAGAACCGACCTGTTACTTTTACCAAAGAAATGTGCAACTTATCCTGTGGTTCTCTTACTGAATAACCGCTATATTTCACTGAACGCTATATAAAATCACAGATGTGTAATGGAGGATGTACTTTTATTTTGGCCATCTCGGTAACCTTCTTCAAAGTATAAGTCAAAAAATAACAATGACATCATAATCTATATTATTAGCAAGTTCACTGATGAACAAATGCAGCACGAAATATTCAATAAATCTACCTTATGTTCACGACAAACACCGCCTTGTGAGATAGGCGGGGCTTTCTCTAACGCATTCAAACTCGTTGCTTATATCATAACGCTGCCGTCAAGTTTGAGGAACCAAATCCATTAGGCAGCACAAAGTCCAGCATACGACCAGCTTTTTTTTCTCAGAAGAACTGTATATGTTCTATAGGGAAGCGGAGAGGTAATGGTATAGAACAGCATCTTCATCAAAATGAAATATGTTCCACAAAGACGATTAGCAATTGAGACAAAAACGATAGATCTGAACGGCAGCTAGGGAGTGAAATGCGATAATTGTTTGCTGTGTGTAATGTCCATCGATTTGAAACGCTCTCGCTCGCAGGGTGCGTGATGGAGAAACGGTCAAACTAATTAAATATCAATGTTATAGCTATTTATCTTCTCCGGATGTAACAGATCAGAGGAACATTTGTTGGCGTATAGATTTGATGTAGTTAATATAGTGTGGTTTCTCAACTTCCGCGACCATTGATAATAGGAAGTTCGTCAACAAGAGAATACTCCTGGACACTACTCCAAGAATTGACCCCAGGCCTGTTTTGTATAACTTTCCAGTTTTCCTGTCGATTAACCGTATCAAATTATTTGGGCGCTGGCAAATGGGAAGTTTCTACCCGTCTCGTCCATCAGCCAGAGCTTCTCGAGGATGTGTTTGTATGTGCATAACGAGTGGTTAGATTAAGTTGCTGACAGTGACTTTGGCAACTAGATATACCACCTTGAGCCAAGGGGATCAATATTGTATAAATTATTCACGTGACATTTACGCCACGGGAACGGGTACGCGACTCTTTAATTGTGCAATTATTGCGGACGTATTGGCTTGATGTTTCGTTCCCAGTCTACTGACCAGTAGCAGCCTAGGACGCAAGGAATCTAAAAATAAACGATTGACCAGTCACTGTAGTCACAGTGATGCGTCCAGCCACAGTCCGTCAATAAGATTCTACTTTTCCGAAACAGAGCTTTTTGTAGAGCTGCTCCTCTCAGAAGTTACGTCACGATTTTTTTGAGCATTTGGATCTCAAAACCTGCAAAACGGCATAAAAGATGTGCGGAGGTTTCCTCATGTCTGCTACAGGCCCTACATGTGACTTTTGAGACTCCATATGTGACAATGGTCAAATTCGATAGTGTGTTGATCAACCTACTCAGACCCTCATGATCATCTAATAACATGTTATTAGTTCTGACATGAGTAGTAGCATCCGTTCCTCAATAACCTTTTTCACATGTCTCGCCCTTGGCGGGCTCTTCCACTACTCCAAAGTCGCTGTGACACTGACTACCTAATAAAAGGGGTTGAAACAGTAGCACTTAGTCTCCATTTCTCAGACAGGTTCGTAACCTTTCTTTAAAAAAATGTGTGTGTGTGTGTGCTTGACACTACTGGTAAGACACTTCTTCTAGTTGACTGAGCCATTTCGTTCCTTCTGAAGGGTGAAATGTGTTAATTGCTTTCATCTAATTCCAGTTATTTATCTTCTAAAGATGAATCAGGTCCTAGCACGTCAGTTTGTTGGCATCTACATTTTTCAATCTAATCCATTTCGAAGCTTCCACAAATGATGCCTATAGAACATTCCTCAACCTGCTTCTTGAGTATCTCAAAGCCGATTCAGGGGGAGGCATAGTAGTATTTCACTTATTCTATCATAGTCTCTTTCCATTTGAATCTTAACGAGCAGTTTTTTTCCTCTTGCCTATCAGGCACCTTGTGAATGATTGTCGATTGGCAGCGGATTGAGATATCAATTTAGTTCACCAACCAGCATAGTATTAGCATCTGAAAAAATTTACTCAGCTTGGTCAGAGGGCTGAATCTTTACGAATGAAAATTACATTATTGTACTTAGTACGTGGGTTTCGTGGAAGTCAATCATTCTCTTCAGAACTGGGAAATAAGTTGTGTTCCTGAAGAAATGTTACTCCGATTTCTTGTGAAAGCCTGTTTTGAATGACAATCCATTAGTTATTTTATGCCTATCCACCACATCTCACTCAGTAGTTAATAAAACGCATTCACCAGTGCCTTCAATAAATGTCTTCTACGTATCGAGTTCAAGTTCAACAGGCCTTGAGCGTCGGATCATTTGTAAACCAAAACACACGGAATAGCATGCCTTCAAAATCCCAACTACAGTAATTTACCTTCGAAACTTGCAACATTTCATCAACAGAAATTGTAGGTATATATACACGTATAACATCGGTGGTTAAACTGCTTGCTAACAATTGAAGTTCTGTATCGTTCCCTGGTAGCCTGCTCTACGTGTCTCAACCCTAGCGGATTATGGGAGAAGCAAAACCGTGTGCTCATAAATATCCATTGAAATCCTGAAAAGGGATTACAATAACGTCTAACAACAGGCTATTGATTCCGCTTTCAAATCCTTTTAATGCTGAAAGGAGCTGTATACCAGCTTTTAACACTGATATTGAGATTGAGTTATAGTTGTTTGAATCGATATACTGGTATCCCTTCGGAAGTTTGTACACTGATCGCATAGCTGAGTTTCCACATGAATGGATGTCTCAATCAAACGTCAATAGCCAAAAGTCTACGTGTTTTGTCCAAAGACAAGTACAGCACTCTGAATGCATACAGTGGGGTCTATAGTAAATGCGCCAAAAAGAAGTACCCTCACGGTCATTCTCAGCGCTTGTTTTTGAACCAGCCATTTGATTGTGCTTAAAAACAAATATTTAGGAAAAAAATTCATTTCACTACGCTTGATTAAGACGAGTGAAACGTATAGTATATATAATATTGACCCGTAAGGATCAAAATTTGCTCGTAGGAGACAAATTCTACAAGTCAGGAAGAGTTTTCGAAGTAATAGATCTAATGAATATAAGCAATCTTTTGTAAAATTTCTCTCAAACTGTGTGAAAAGTTACACGATTTGTGTAAAACAGGACTGTAATCAGTATACTAAATTAAGATATTCTTCTTTAATCAGCTGGCCTAGTTACAAAAACCTGTTTTTACCATCTGAGCGGAGGATTAAAATTTGATCCAAGGATCAAAATTGACCAAAAGACGCAAGTATCATACCATGCTATATACAGGTGTGCCTTAATGATATGCGAATATTTAAGGGTATGAATCTACATGAAAAATTAATGTTAGTTTGCTCTATAAACTATGGTCCAAAAAGTTTCCTTACAAAAACTCGGGGTGTTGAAGTTTTAGGAAAAAAAATGTAAGTTAATTAATATTTTCAGAACCACTTCAGATATTTCACTGATATTTAGTACGCATTGAAAGTCTATAAGGTTGCATATTTTTCAATCCAAAAATAATCTTTAGCTTTAACAGTGGTGTGCGTACGGGTATTGACTTCGATATTTTTTAAGAAAAAACAATACGCCAATGGCTTTTTACCAAAAAAAAATATTTTTGAATTCCCCGTTCAATTTAGAACAAATGATCTTTCTAGAATTGTTTTCCTTTGATGCACCATTTTTGAGTACAAAATAAAAACCGTTCTATTGTCCGAGAAAATTAATGTAATAGTTGCTCTGGACATCTGACGAGTCTCTGTTATTCAAATGCATTACGTATTTGGCCTTGCCGACGGTAATGGTGAGCAAGCCAGACAGATTTATCACCAGAGATATCCAGATCGTGCTTTGCCAGATAATCGATTCTTGTTTGTGAGAACACCTGAAATTGAGGAAGCAGTGCTGCACGAAGCCGAAGAACATCCTGAAACGAGTACGAGGAAGATCGCAAGATACTTAAATATTTGCCATCAAATTGTTTGGAGAATTTTAGTGGATTTCTTGTTATATCCTTACAATATTTTAAGAATACGGGCATTACTTCCCATTGATTTTCCTAGGCGTGTGACCTTTTGTCAGTGGTATCTTCAAAAAATTACACAATATCCGTAATATCAATCAATGATGCTATTCACGGACGGAGCTCTTTTTTCTCGAAATGCCATTCAGAATTTCCACAATAATCATTTTTGGGCAGAATAAATTCCCTATGCCGTAACCGAAACCCACTTCCAACACCAATTTTTGGTTAACGTAGGCAACGACTTTATAGCCCCATTCTTCTTGCCGGGACGACTTGACCGACAGACTTACCTCAATTTTCTTCAACAACAGTTGTCTTTGCCGCTTGATGATTTTCCGTTAGTAACAAGAAACAATATATATGCCGTACATGCATGATGGTGCACCAGCGCATTTCAGTGTAGCGGTTCCTAATTATTTATAAACTGTTTATCCAAATCGTTGGATTGGCCGCAGTGGGCCCCAAGAATGGCCACCAAGGTCCTAAGACATTAACAGTTCAGATTTCTTTTTGTGGGGCTATCTTAAGACACTAGTGTACACAAGTCCCATTAACAGTGTAGAGGAATTAAGAGAAACAATAGTTGCAGCTTGTGATAGAATAAAAACACTCCAGGGATATTTCAACGAGTGCGCAATTCCATGAGAAGGAGGGCGGAAGCATGCATACTGAGTGGAGGGGGCCATTTTCAACAATTTTTGAAATAATTTCGTTGGTATTAGTGCTACGTTTATGTTGTTAGTTGTTGTTGTTCATTACTCCTAATGTGTTTAACTTGTCCAATTAAATTTATAATAATTTTGCAAGTTAGACAATAGAGCGGTTTTTATTTTTTTACTCAAGAACGGCGCATCGAAAGAAAACAGTTCATGAGAAATTATATATTTTAAATTGAACGGGAAATAAAAAAATAATTTTTCTTTGGCAAAAAACCAGCGTACCATTTTTTTCTTAAAAAATGTCGAAGTCAATACCCGTACGCACGCCACTGTTAAAGCTAAAAATTAATTTTGCATTGAAAAATATGCAAATTTAATAACGTTCACTACCTACTGAATATCAGTGAAATATCTGAAGCGGTTCTGAAAATATTATTTAATTCCATTTTTTTTTCCCTAAAACTTCAACACCCCGAGTTATTGTAAGGAAACATTTTTGGATGTTCAAAACGCTCATGTCGGCTATTTTTGGAAGATGATATATTCATTTTTAAGCACCTTCATAATGAGCTATCACGCAACCACCCATTCCCTTAAAAAAATGCTTCAAAATGGCCGCCATCTTGAAGTTTTCAAATACCACTTCCATGCTAAAATATAGAATTTATGCATCAGTTTCATTACTCAGAATTTCAACTTGCTAATTGACCCGTTAAGAAAATAAGTAGGGGTCCTTTTGAAAAGCACAAAGAGCAATGCAATGCTGTAAGGACGTACAGGAGGAGAGAAGATCTAGGTAGTGTTTTCTTGAGCTTTGTTTTACTTGTCTGTGTCGACATTAACATAATTGCACTCTCTTGCTAAATTTGTAGTTAAACATTTATCTGCACCTGTCAAAAAACCGCAAAGTCATGCAATCCTTCCCTATAATGCAAACATAAATCTATATGCATTAATACGTTGCCTTCAGAATTGACAAGCGATTGTTATGCAAGACCTAAATGTTGTTCACTAAATATTGATTCACATAAGCTAGATTCTAGTGCTTTGTAGGATCAAAACAAGACCAAGATCTGAATTGGCATGTAGTTTTATTTGCAGATTTATAAATGTTTGATTTTCGTCAGTAGCTAAGGTGGGGTACGTGGTACCATCCATTGACGAAATCAAACGTAAAACGTATGACCTTATTGAAGTCTTTTCTGGGTATAAATTCAAAATGATATATTCTGTCTCAAAGCGACAGCCGCAGTTCTTCTGTTTGAGGCACCTTGCTAAGTTCAGTGAGCTCATCATAAGCAATAAACACACAGAGTTTCCTGACCCAGACTAAGCCAGAGACGTAGAAACTGGGGTATCTGGACCCCTATTAGAAAATATATCCTACAACACTGACTTTCTCGGAGAAAAGGCATTTTATAAATTACTATATAATTTTCCATGATCTTTGCATCATGGGTAATTTTTGTCAGATGAATCGTTTGGTAGTATTTACGTTTGAATATTTTAGGTAACATCCTAAAATATTTTAAGTTTAGTCTTCCTCATTCTGAAAATACCGCGAATCTTGATGTTGGGAATACTATATAGCATGCGAAAAAAGCAATGGCACCTCATTGCAACATTAGTTGAATAATATGCGTTTATTATCCTTAATCAGTACCGTAGAAACGTACGATTCATTAAACCTCGTATAAGTACGGCACTGGTTTTCATGGTATACTTCTCCTGGTACTACCCATGTTAGATTCTACTGCTTGTCTAAAATCAAAACTAGAAACTGTGGAGCAAATAAATTTGATTAAAATTCTTACTATTTTACTTCTGAAATTAGCGGATCTTCGTTCTCAAAGTTCTTTAGCATTTCAGATTAAGTAAGCTCAACAAATAAGATATCACAAATCGTTGTAAACCTCAGACGCCAAGCATACAGGAGGCTTTCAACACTGTTCGTACCACGCCAGGTATTTTGAAGAGAGTCAGAGAGTCCTTGTGACGCGGAGTACGGGCGTCTGATGAATCCAGAGGTGTCACTTTCAACACCTCCTTCAAGTTGAATGTTGTACCATTTATTATATTATTTTTTTGCAATGTTATGTCATCATTAATTTAGAAATAACCACGTGAGCTGTATCGAATTTGATGTTTATTATGGTCGTGTTTAATTCTTTTTTGTTTTATTAATTTATTTTTGAGTTAAACGTTTCCTTTGTTTTGAAGTTTCTCTATCTACGAGTATAAACAAAAATGAATATGCCAGCAGAACCATAGCTGAGCACAGGTTAAGTTGAAAACACGCATGTTATTCACTTAACGAAGCAATGATATCTCTTCACATACCATATAGCGATTTCAGGATAGGGGAAGCTATACCTCTTCATAAGAATATTTTAGGATTTTTGTTCAAATATACCTATAAACCTGAACATCACCAAAAGGAGTGATCTGGCAAAAATTCCTTGATAGGTAAAATTTATGAAACATTGAATGGTGTTTTATAAAATGCACTTCGTATCTCCAAAAAGGCCAGTGGCGAAGAAAATACTTCCTACTAGGTGTCCAGGTACCCCAGTTTCTACGTCTCTGGTTTTGTTTGGGCCAAAAAATTCTATGTTTATTGCTTATGATGTTCTCAACATCAAAAGCCTAACTCGGTACTTTACCCGCTCCGTAGATATAATTTTTTTTCAATTTCGTAAATAAAACTCCTTCACCCTGTATCTCAGTAGGGGAGCATTTTTGGACCCACATTTATTGCTACTTTTAATATTATTTTGGAAGAACTTCCTATCCTAGAGATATTGGCTTGTTTTTCTGAGAGACCCTTTATAAAACTGTCTCAATGGCTAGAGTACAAGTTAAGGCCCGTATCGTCAGTCGTCCCTACAATTGTAGGGCGCCTTTATGGCCTCCTTGATTGTCACAGTTTTCTACTTCTCCGTGTCAGAACTCTATTTTGAGGTTATATCACAAACATCTATTTGCATCAAATTGTGCTTGCTTTTGAGTTATATCAGCCTGAAATTTCCTACAATTTAAAAAGAAAACATATCTTCACAATAGGAGAGCGCTGACGCTGACACGGGACAAGTGTAATCTAGAAATTTTTGAAGGAGAGAAAGTAGTATGACAATCAAGGAGGCCATAAACGCGCCCTACAATTGTAGGGACGACTGACGATACGGGTCTAAAGTAACAGATGAACTGTCAATCTAGTAAGTCTCAGCTGCATACCTCCCAAGCTACCTAAAAGCCGATCACGTAGTGCCCAATCTGAAATATACCCCTTTCTAGAGAAAGAATGCAGCCGCTTAGATCCCGGGCGACGAAATATGACCGGGGCACGGGCAATGCTTTGAGCAATTTATCGCGGCAAGTGGCCGGCCATATTGGGCTAGCGGCCAACCGGCAAACCACTTAAGTTATTGACATATTCGGGGCCGGAATCGATCGAGCGGCATGCCAACAAAGAAACCCGCAACTATGGCCTGCCCGGTGGCCGGCTGCTAGCTGCTTTCGCGGTTCCGCTGGCCCGTGCCGCTACCGACTAAAAACCGGATTTAACAAACCCACTACCAAGCCAATAATGCTTCTGTCCATGCTCGCAAATGGAGGTTTCTAGAGTAGTGGAGTAACTAGCGCCTGACAGACGCCACGACAATTTGACTGATGAATAATGGTGCGGATTATACCCAATTCGTGGTCCATCTACGCCCAGACAAAACACATGCCCAAAAGCGAGATTGTAAAGGTCCGTATTTTCCTCAAAACAAATGATTATTTTTATAGAAAGAAGTGCACATACTTTTCCTGGAAGTACTTGAATCACTCTCCGAATGGTTAATATCGATTATTGCAGGTTCAATTTGAATATTGATCATATTGTCCAGATCCCACATCTTTGTTTCGATTGTCTCGTGATCGTGACGGATGCAATCTTTCCAATGGCTTGCCGTCACTCTGTTGATAGCTTCATAACACAAATTTTTCACGTAAGAAAATTTGAATGTTCTATTGTGTTGAAGCCACATGGTTTTTTATATTTGCCCAAATCATTTCAATAGGATTTAATTTGCAGTGATAAGGGGTATCCTAAATCGATGTTATCTTAGTTTTTAGCCATTTCGTCAATAACATTAAGATTATATTTATAAATAAGTTTTTTGTTTAAAAAAAACTTCTTTTTAAAATCTCTATTAAGGTTTCATTCACCTAAGGATGTACAGGACTCAAAGACGTACAGGAATCGAATTATAGCGTTAAGTGGGGCATGCTAGCATGTCTACGGCATTAAGAGGGGTAGCTGGTCTCTTAACTTTATATCTGTGCTGCCTTACTAGACGCATACGTTCTGCTTTGACCATATTTTCATTGATAAGAGCCATTGTTGAATTTCTGCCTTTCTTGTGGACATTGTAGGAATTTTTTTCCAGTTTTCTAGTGTGGTGTGCAGCATTATCAAGTACTATCGTTCAAATGAACTCCCGTCCATTTCGTCATGGTAGTCGGTCGTTTTCTTTGACTGAAATGCCCAGAGGGTAGTAGGCACTAAGCCATCTCCATTGCCAGTGTGACAGATAACACATCGTTCTCCTTTCCTTGGAAATAATTATTTCATATAAATTATTCAAGAAAACTAATAATAATACAAGCAGAGTATCTAACAGGTGTTGGTTCCAAATCTACCAGATGTAGCAAAGTTTAGTGTAGCTAAGTTTTCAGCGTGAGCTTATAGAATCAATCTACGTGACACCATTTTTTACAACACAAATCAAGAACTGGTTAGGTACACGTACCTTACGGATTCTTAGGGCAGGGATTAGTCCATCTAAGACGGCTTGTATTGCTGATTTAATTATAGAGTCAGCCTATACTTTAGTTTTTGTATGTCCTGTATTTATCCAGGTTTCTTTTAAGTGATAAATCTTCCTGACCTGGTCGCGGTATATCTTTATTGATTTTAAATCATTTCTTCTCCATAAAATAATCTATAGACGGTCCATCAGCATACTATTTCTGTCGCGTTTTCTATACTCAAAAACGAAGTTCTTTCAGTACAACATAGAATGTGGTCCTTTGCTAAGTTGGCAAGCGTTCATTACTATTAACCTCCTGTTATACTTTGCCTATGCTTCGTGTAATGCAGAATCTTGTGTGGTGGAGACAATTTTTAGTTTTTTTTATATTCTTTAACAATGTTGAAAATTCATTTAGGACATAAGCCGGTTTTGTTCACCACACGTCTTTCAATATTATGAATTTTCATTTCAGGATGGTCCAAAATTTCGCTCTTATAAAGGTTAAGGACAATTTCTTTTGCCAGAATATTCAAATGTCCCTCCTTGTCACGTTTTCGGGGAGAAGATGTCACTGAAGAGGAAGCATGGCTGAAGGAAGAATTGAGAGGAATATTCTCAGTTTCATATGCTGTATCCGTAGACGAAATGCTAACGTATAAACACACGCCAACAAGAACAGCCACTACCAGCGTTGGGGTGTCGGCGATACCCCGAGTATGAATTCTATCCTGCCGAATCCTGCACTTGTTCGTAGTTTTATGACCGAATTACTAATAGCTAATGGACTACGAATAGGGTGTAGAGTCGTATTTGTGCATTTGATGTAGTTAGTCACAGTTCACTGTTAAAGATTTTAGACAAATTAGGTTTTCTTGAAAAAATATATTCTTTAGTGCAGTCATTTATCAAAAACGTCCCAACTATCAGAATAATCAAGTAAGGAAATGCTTGTCAAATGTGGTGTATCTCAGGGTACAGTGTTAGGCCCTCTGATGATTAACGGTATAGATAAAATAGTCAGTTTTGCTGATGATATGGCAATGGTATATTATGTAAAGAGAATAATTCAGAATGACTGTGGAAAATTAACCCTGAAGTTTGGAATAACGCATTTTATACCCTTCACATCATATACAAGAGATTTACTCGATTATTCAAATATTTCCTTCAAAATAAAAAATACAAATTTGAAAATTGATGTAGTGGACAAAATCAAATATGTAGGAATTTTCTTAGACCAACATTTGAGGTGGGACAATCATACAGCATACATTTTGAAGGAAATAAGATTTGATACAGACAAAATCAAACTCCTCACAGGAATATTGACCGAAAATTATATGCGTACTATACAGGGTGTTTCAGTTTCTTGTTGCATAGCTTTAAGATTCGATAGAAATTTTAAAATTAATGCATAAAGTCTATATAAACATGGGTCGAAAAATGCGTGGCTTCCGAAATTTAAATTTACTTTCTAAAATAGTTTTTTTTAAATATTTCGGACAATATTTGACGTGTAACAGTGAAAATTGATATACAAGTGTTTTTTGGTACGACTAAACGAACCATGGGCATAATTTTACTGTAGCCGCTAGAGGGCGCTCTCTACTGTATTGTGTGTATTAAGATAACCGAAAAATTTTTCTTAGTGCAATTTTTAGCTTTTTGAATAAAAAAACTAATTCTTCGCACTTTTCAACATAAAAAAGCTCTCTTGTGAATTTTCGTTATAGTTAGCCGTTTTTGAGATATTTCGATTTTTAAGGTTCGATGCATTTTTAACTATTTATGATAAAATAACGTTAAAAAGTCAGTATCTCGATAACTTTTAGAAGTAGGCTGTGCCTGCAAATATTTTTGAAATTGAAAGCAGAATAAGGTTAAACGTCAATTAGTTGACAGTTAGTTATGTTGTCTGTTGAAGCCTGAAACGTTTTTTTGCAATTGTGAATTCACGAAATTTAGCTCCTTTCACCTGTTTTTTTTTGTAAGTTTTATAAAAATGCCATTTTTATTCTCCAATCAAGAGTTAGCGGATATTCATTTTGTATATGGCTTTGTAAATGGAAACACAGCAGAAGCAGCCAGGGAATACGCACGAAGATTTCCAAACAGACGACATCCAACTCGCTCAGTATTTGTAAGAGTACATCGCCAAACAATTGAAAATGGTTTTGGAAATCTCCAAAGAGATCAAAACATAAATGTTCGTCAGCGCAGATTTACCCGTATGATTCTGCGTGAGTTTGATAGAGATCCGACCACAAGTGTTAGGAGAGTTTCTGGTGCATTGGGAATTTCAGCAAGCCATGTTCACAGTGTTCTTAGAAATGACCATAGACGTCCTTACCATTTGCAACCTGTGCAAGAACTACAGCCTGGGGACGGAGAACGAAGACTCACATTTTGTCAGTGGATTCTTGATAGAACTGATAATAATAGGGATTTTTAAGTAACGTTTTTATGGACCGATGAATCATGCTTCACTAGATGTGGAGTGGTAAATTTTCATAATCAACATATTTGGTCGCATGAAAATCCGCATGCAGTTCGGGAAAGAAATTTTCAGCATGAATTTAGTGTGAACGTGTGGATTGGTATCTACCGTAATCGACTATTTGGACCTTTTGCTTGTAAGGTTAAATGCTGCGACCTTCTTGGAATTTTTAAAGGCTGAACATGCAAATATGTGGGATGATGTTATGTTAGATTTAAGAAGATTGTCCTGGTTCCAGCTTGATGGTTGTCCAGCTCATTATTCGAGAATAGTTAGAAACTGGCTGGACGAAAATTATCCAGAAAGATGGATCGGCCGTGGAGGACCAGTCGCCTGGCCTCCACGATCCCCTGACCTAAATCCATTAGATTTCTTTGTGTGGGGATTTCTAAAAGAAAAATTGTACCAGACTCCCGTAACCACAAGCGATATGCTAATAGACAGAATCAGGAATGCATGTGATGAAATAAGGCCTAGCTACTTTAGATTTTGTATGTTTGTCCTAACTATCCAATAGCACTTTAATTGTAAATAATTAATTTAATTTGTTAAGAATAATATTGGAAAATTAAACAAATTAATATTCTGTTTTTTTGTGTTTATTTGGAGTTAGGAATTATTGCTGTGTTTAAAAACACAATCTAAACGATCATCTTAATTACTTGTAATGCTCAAATCGAAAATGTAAAAAAAAATATTATTTTCCCATAACTATATAATTAAAAATGCATCGAACCTTAAAAATCGAAATATCTCAAAAACGGCTAACTATAACAAAAACTCACATGAGAGCTTTTTTATGCAGAATAGCGCGAAGAATCATTTTTTTTATTCAAAAAGCAAAAAATTGCACTAAGAAAATATTTTCGGTCATTTTAATACACTGCAGGTACAGTAGGGAGCGCCCTCTAGCGGCTACAGTAAAACTACTTGTCGTACCAAAAAACCCATGTATACCAATTTTCACTGTTATACATCAAATATTGTTCGAAGTATTTAAAAAAAACTATTTTAAAAAGTAAATTTAAACACCCTGTATTTCGGAAGCCACGCATTTTTCGACCCATGTTTATATAGACTTTATGCATTAATTTTAAAAGTTCTATCGAATATTAAAGTTATGCAACAATAAACTGAAACACCCTGTATATCATGCCTTAAGTAAGCCGCACCCGATGTATGGCATATTACCGTGGGGTACAATACGTCCAGTGTATCTAAACGACACAAGTTTTACAGAAAAATCTTCTAAAAGCCATGTTCCGGAAACCAAAATTATATTCAACAAATGACATATACAACGAAATAAAATTATTTGATATCAAGCAAGATTATTTCTTTTACATACTATCAACCATTATCACAACGTTATCAGTGACCGCGATAATATCATACTTTGCCATGTTGTTCGATATAAATTACGTGCAAAAATTGTTCCTAAGCCTCATAAGACTATAATGAAGCCATATTTTCTCTGTTTGGCTGCAAAATTATGTAGACACATAGCCAAACACTTTTAAAACAATTTCGTATTATATTATTTATTATTATTAAGCTCCTATCAAATATTCATTAAAAGTTATCATCTTCTGCATATATACCTTTGATATAAATGTTTCTCTGAGTTTCTTTAACTTTTTTGTTTTGTGTTTCGAATGTCACACGTTCCAACATTCAACTGATCCATGTACAGGTATTGTTCTTCTTTGAAACATATTTATTACCCATTCTATGTTGTTGTTATTGTTCTTATATAATGGAGCAAATAAATATCTACGACTACTACTATTACTACTATGTGTAAGGTAAACAGGCTATGAAAGATTTTAAATTATGTTTGACTCTACATAAAATAAGTTGGAATAACTCAAAATAATGTGACTTAAATTTTGAAGATGACTATCGGTTCGGGAACTGGCGGGATAAACATTAAATGTGGCATATCTGCCTATAACTTTGATTTAGACAAGTTTTCAAAAAAGCTCGTTCTTCAAGAGGATCTCTTGTTGACATTTTTATTAGGAAGCATTATTAGAATGTTACGTCATCCCTTTTAACGCTGCACATTTCTGATTATGTCACCCACTCTAAAGTTCATTTCAATTAACTGTTGAACACAAGGTACCAATTGCCATTAAACAGGTAAGAACCATATGGACAGACAAGGTCACGCACTCAAGTCGGCTCATCCGTTGAGAAGCTACGATTACATAGACATAGACATACATACACCTATAATACGCATGTTAAGCTTACACCACCCCTGGTTTTTGCATTGGTTGTTGAAGATACCTTATTGCTACATTTAAATACAGGAGTCAATGCAAAGCTAAGTTTCTACGAATGACCGAATAGAGAGCTAGAATCGCGCTACGCTACGGAAGAATGTGCAACTGGCAAGAATAATGTATGTAACGTAGAATTGAATGTGACAATCCAATGGATTAACTTCTGTCCGCACCCCATTTGGTATGTTCAGTTGCGCTTTTAACTGAATCTGCTGACAACTAGCGCAGCTCAGTATAACTTTTTTCCCATACGTGACCTCTCAATCAATCTGAATGTTTCTGAAATTGTCCAAGCAGATCATTCAGAGGACATCTAGCAGATTAGACAACCATCTCCAAATACGCCATCGGGAATCGCAAAAGGGTATCTTCATTATCTGGCGATCTCAACTTCTTCAACTTCAAAAGCTATTTGAGGAAAGTTAATACTCTTTAAGGGTCTGAATCTTCGAAACAAAGCGGCATTTTAATAATGAGAAAATGACAATGACTAAGCAGATTTGAGACCTTCTGTCACGACACGAAACATTATAATGATTTAGTACGCTAAATGTTCTACGAAATTAAGAACAGTGTCAAATAGCACTTCAATGCAATTCTTTTTAGATCTTGTTCTAGATAATTTGATTTCAAAACTCACAGCATACTGCGCATTTGAACTGTACAGTGGCGGCTACAGATGCCAATCATTTGAAAACTGAGCTTAGATTCTTGTTATGCAATAGGTAGTGGCAGTAGTAGAGCGCAACCACTCATCTGACCGTAAGACGGAACAGAAATATCTGGTCGAGACCTTAACAAAAGGTGCGGTTATATGATTGACAAATGACAAATTGATAGGAATATGTGTAGTCTTTTAACTCAAAACGAAACTATTTCTAAGTTGTATATAAAATGAACAGGATTCTAGTCCTTTAAAATTGAGAACCAAGCTCAGTGACACATTTTTTGCAGAGAAATTTGTCACCTAATTATGTATTAAGTTTCCTATAGCCACAGATGGTATGTGTTAAGAATTACTTATTGAGTATTCCCACATAATAATAATAATAATAATAATACGTCTTTCTTTTTAAGTTAAAAGAATAACAAGGAAAAAAACTCATTTGATGAGGGAGGCGGCATTCAACATAGTTGCTCTTCCATGCAACCCCCATTATTCCATTATTTTGGAAACACTCTGCCTAGGCTGTTAGTTCTCTATACTTACTTTTCCTAAGACTCCTTTTCTTTTTCTCTATGGAATCTCCTGTTATAATTAACTACATCTTGAACAAACGCCTTGCTTGCTAATGGTTGATATCATTATGAACCCGGAAAGATACCTGCCTGTATAGGCTGCCGGTTTAGTTATGCTCACATTTAGCAAGAATATTTTTTTTTCTCCTTCTCAGTCGTATAATGAAAAGAACATCTAACGAGCACCTAACTAAATTCAACAGCGGCATCTGACCTGAGCACCTCTTCTGTGACACGTTGATATCAACACAAAATAGAGAAGAGAGTCGACTGTGTAGGCTATTTACTTCGCATCTGCTTGTAGATGCCGTGAACTAAACGATCCTTTTGCCGCTCTAAGGAGCCAATTATGCAAATTCTGATCCTTACACTCGACAAAATCGGACCTCCGACAAAAAGTCTCTTTACGTTTGCTCGTACTGCCGTTTTATGATTCGTTTATTTTTAATCTGTCGAGTTCTTACGCCTTTTCTATGACATTCTGGAAAGCGGTACAGTGGAAAATGGTAGAACGTGTTTTAGAAATGATTGCACTGGCCGAGGCTTGTTATTTCAATGGAGTGAAGTTAACTTGAATAATATTAACAAAATTATTGTTATTAGTTGTACTTGATTGTTGGACTTTCTATCGCAGTAACAAACTCTCCTTTTTTTAATCGAAGCAGCCGCGCAGGCAGCAGTCTCAATGCTAGGACACCGCGGCGGCTATGAGGATACCAAAGCAAGTTTTTTAATTCAATTTTTGAACTGACTAAGGTTAGTATAACTGGGAAAAACCTCCTCTTGTAGATTGTTCTACAATCTCGACACTCTTGGTACAAAGGAGCGGTAGTATCGGCCAGTTCTCGATGTGCGAAGTTCGACACGGTTAGGTGGGTATGTCTGGCATGCACATCGCGTGGCGGCAACATTGAGGAGAGCTCTGAGCAACTTAAAATTATTTTCTCTTTTTTTGTTCGATTTGCTATTGAATCTTGTTTTTTGGGTGTCTTTAAACTACAATTTATTTTCGGAATTTTTAGTCTCAAAACGACAAGAGCACTTATAATCAACAACTTCGAATTTTGGTATATTTTATATTTGTCAATAAATCTGAGTTTACTTACATTTCTATTTTAATTTCTAAAGTTCCAAAATTGTTTTAAAGGCTCTTGATTTTCTCAAAATTTCCGAACGTGAAAATTATTTTCGAACCCCGGCTTTTCCGATTATTTTCGAAATCCTATATTTTTCAAAATTTCAAGTCATTTGTTTAACTTTGTAATTCTATTTTTTTCTTTTTTGAAAATTATTGTATCGTCGTCGGCTCTAGATATCTGGGCAAATTTTCAGGTTAATCCTACTTCTTGAAATTGATCAAAAATAGGTTGACAGATTCCGTGATATACATACAATACAGGTCATGCTTATAAAGGCGTGTTGAAAAGCTTTGTGAGTTTTTAATAACTAAAACTGCCCAAGATTCGTTTTAACGTTCGAGAGACCCCGGTTCCATAATCATTAATACATACAAATTTGATGTGATTGTCTCAGACCAGACAGGTACCACCAAGCTGATCTCTAAGGCGGGGTCAGATTATGTGTATGTGACCTCGCCCAGAGTCCACAATACACCCTTAATCTACGTATTACCCCACTTATATCCCTATGGTACCCAAAAATATTCAACCCTTCGTTCTGCGCCGTGGTTTGAGTTTAATTTTTTTTTAATGTATTGAGGATAGAGGTTTGGTAGTTGCCGAAGGTAGTTGCTATATATGAGGTATGTCCTAAAAGCTTTGGCACAAAATATTTTTCGGACTTTTTTAAAGAAGGAACTTATTTAAACACTAACTAGTTTTCATAAATCAACAGTTAATACTATACTATACCAGAATAACCAGTTATGTGGAGTGGCCCCTTCTGCTATACCAGACGTCGAATGTCTCTCATGAGGTAGGTCCTGGATGGAATTCATATCGATTTCTCTCAGTCTCTCGTAAATTCGCCGTCTTGATAGTTCTTCATTTAGGGCTTCCCAGCCTCCATGATAAGACTTCCTGGACAGTACAGCCCAAAAAAACACTATTGGGCGAGCCTGCGGCAAGTTTGGAGGATTATGGTTTTTGGTGACAAAAGGTATGTTGTGTTATCGTGTGTTATCGAAGCCAGTTTTGGGCATCTCTTGAGAAATGGCATGGTACTAGGTCTGGCCAAAACATAGTCTGGTCATTAGCATGATGTTCGTGGACTAACTGAAGCGATTTGGAAAGGCAGTTATCAATATAGCTCGGACTATTCGAATCTTCACCTCTGACTCTTCACACAAAAGTTGTACACCCTTGTTAGCAATTGCGCACCAGACAAGGAATTGATGTGCAAATTTCGCTTTATGTTTGTATATAACATTGTCAGGGCATTCCTCTTCGTTGTCCGCCCAAGATCCGTCTTTTGCCTTCATTTCATAATTACTAAAAGTGAAATACTTTTCGTCATCTAAAATAATGATTATTCCATTGCTAAAGAGTACCCACCTCAGTTGACGACAGCATCTTGATATACGAATGAGTTACGTTTGAGAGTATTTGGGGCACTTTCGTCTCTTTCGATATTTAAGACCATTCCTCCTCAATTCCAACGATATCGTACTCTTAAAGATCTGTATTGATGTCTTTTTGTTGACATTCCAGCTTGAGTTTTCGCTCTTCTCACCAATCTCTCTGACCTCTGTGCAGTAAATGCACGTGGTCTTCTATTTGTTTCGGAGATTCATGGTATTCCCTGCACGTACTCCGATATTGTTCTGGAATATTCGACAGATTTCAGCTTTGGATACCCGCCCAACCAACTTGTAGGTACTTTTTATTATTTTTAGTTTATACGACATGTTAAAGCGTAAACTTCAAAATAAATAAATGTCAATTCATAGTAAAGTAAATAAACAAACTTTTAGGGCAAATAAATTTTGTGCCAAAACTTTTAGGACATAATGTTACACAAAACAAGGATACTATTTATAATTTGAGGATTCCTATTGAATTATCTTCAAGACCATTGGGAACAAAATAAGACAAGTGTTCATGTGCCTACTTTCTATCTCAGATATATTTCCACTTTTTCTTAACCACCTTGAAGAAATAACTCCAAATCTTAAAGTTCTCCTTCTCCGATATTGATTTTTACGCCAAGCCTTTTCCCGATAACAAATTCAAATTCCCGTATACGCACCTGTCTGGTAGCATCGAGCTGACTGTTTAACGCCTCTTAGCATACGCACCAACCACATTTTGTCTTAAAAGTAGGTCGTTATCGACCGGATAAAACCGCGGCATAGCCCCCATTAATAATTTATCGGGGACATGGGGTGTCAAAAATGCCCTACGTGACTTTGGCGACAGTTTAACATTTAAACAGCCGCCATGTCGCCGCTAAAAACCAACAAAATAATCACATCATGTGCGTTCCAATTTACACACATAAATCACCGAAAGGCGATCAATAGCTACGTCACGGATAAACGCCATGCAGACTCGTGTAATTAATATGAAATTATCAAAACACAAATGGGTCTAGGGCGTCCAACGAAGCGCCTAACCTTAAGTATATATTTGATTCAACAGTATTATACTAATGAGTTTTCCGGGAAACACATTTTTCAGCAGCTCTATAGATACCCATTCTATAGGTATGGCCTTGAAGCACTTGCAAAGCTCATCGCTTGCCCCCTTTCGTCCTCAAAAAGGCACGATCCAATAATACCGGTTGACGTAATTCCAGCCCACACGACAAGTTTAGGGCTGAGAAGTGGACGTTCATGCAGGCGTCGGGGATTAGTTTCGGACCACAACCGAAAATTTTGTTTGTAACCTGGCCATTGAGGTGAAAATTGGCCTCATCGCTAAACATCACGTTGTTAAATCTGTTGAATCGGTTGAGCATCAAATTGACAAAGTTAGGTCGGTTATGATTCCAAAGAAGGTGGGTTCGATATTTCCTCAGGATTACCGTCACATAAGTCTGCTGTCAGCTCCTTCTAAGCTCGCCGAAAAGGTGATTTGTCGTCACCTTGAGAATTTGCCGTCAAATCACCATGTGATTCCTGACGCTCAATTCGGTTTTCGGTCCGAGCATAGCACCGAACTACAGGCAGTCAGGCTGATGGAACATGTAACCAGAGGGTTCACCCTCAGCATGAGTACTGGCATCTTCCTTTGGAAGTCTCAAAAGCCTTTGACAAGGTGTGGCACGCGGGCCTCCTTTATAAACTAATCCAAAAGGGTTTGGCTTCTAAAACTACTGAAATATTTTCTTGAATGAAGGAAGTTTTGGATCAAAATTAACAATGTCTTGTCAACAACACGGCCAGTACGGGCCGGTAGTCCTGAGGGTTCGGTCCTAGGACCAATACTTTATTCGCTTTTTATCCATGATGTTCCTTGTCCCAGCAACTGTGAAGTCTACCTCTAGGCTGACGACACTGCACTTGTCGCCCAGTCGTGTACTAGTGATCTGGTTCACGATGAGTTGCAGAGTGCGGTGGAAGAAGTACTAGAGTGGGCGGAACGGTGGCTGATTAAAATTAATCATTCGAAAACGCAGACTATTATTAGGCACATCCTGGCAGAAACATACAGCTGCCTTAAAAACAAAATTCCAAATTGCCTTTCGGCAACTATATCCTTTGTTATGTAGATCCTCCAGATTGAGTTTGATAAACAAAGTTCGCGTATATAAAATGATTATTAGACCAGCCATTACTTATGCATGGGTGGCTTGGTGTTTTCTTGCCAAGACACATATGCAAAGTCTTCAAGTACTACAAAGTAGAACTTTGCGAACAATTTGCAACGATCCATGGCATGTCTCAAACGAGACACTACACAGAGACCTTGACATTCTTTACATGAGGGATTATGTCAAACTTCAGGCGCAGCGACGTTATAGTCAAGCGGAATCGCACAGCAACCCTCTGTTGCACGACTCAGTGGACTACACAATGGAGCAAGTTCGTAAATATTCAAGGCCACGGCTCACACTGTAATCAAAAATTAGCGCGAACTTTTAGTACACTTGAAATAACACTCTAACAATATTGAATAAAAAATTTGTTTAGTTCACCAAGAAATTTATCCATGAACCAAGTCAAAAGGCTAGGTGTCTTCTTTTAAACTAAACACTTCTGTTTTTCTTTGCTCTCCTCCATTTTTCTTATCTTTCCCTTTCTCTTTTCCTTGACATTGTCTGGTTTCTGGGCAACCAGTACTGACAGATTTGACTAACGTACATTAGACAGTGACTAATGGGCAACGGTCCTACGGAGCGCCCAGACAAACGAATGACGAATAGTACTTCAGTTGTGGTTACGTATTTTAACTGATGTTTAACAATTCTGTCAGAATCAGTCAAGATAAATCAGAGCTGCTTTCAAGTGGTTTGTGGCTTGAGAGTGATACGCTCCCGAACTACCCCAGAATCAATGCATGGACATACCATGTGCAGTGAATAGTATTCGTGCTGAGCACTACTGATTTACTCAGAATAACTCAACAGAGTCATTAGAAGGCAACTTAGATAAGCTAAATTCAAACATGTTTCCTAGAAGATCGTGGTATGAAGCCTTCTAAAGGGTGATCCATCTGTTGGTTAATTTTTAACTCGATGGTTAAAATGAAAACGCAGTTCTTTTTCCAAACGGGTTTTTTTTATATGATAGTACTATCCTTACGGTTAATGATAAAACACAATCTCATTCATATGTGCGCCACGGCTAAGCTTGACGTAGCCGATTGTGTTGACCCAATTTTTTAGTACATTTTCCAAAGTCTGCGCCATTGTCTCACCAATTGCTGCATGAATATTGGTCTGCAAGTGTTCAATCATCCCTGGGGCATCCGCATGGCATTTATCTTTTATGATTCCCCACAAAAAATAGTTCGGCGGAGCTAAATCGCAGCTTCGCGGAGGCCAAGTCACATCACCAAAACGGCTGACTACGTGATTTTCAAACTGTTCTTGAAGAGCGACTGTTTCGCGGCTTGTGTGACAGGTCGTACCGTCTTGCTGGAACCACACATCATCCAAGTCTTTTTGTCGGTTTCTGGAAAGAAATAGTCAATGACGGCGCGTCCTTGGCGGATGCATTGGCCTTCAGGTGATTTCATTTAGCTATTCTGAGCACCAAATACGGGCAATTTTGTTTATTGACGTAGCCACTAAGATGAAAAAATAAGCCTCATCCGAAAAAACATACTTTTCGGTAAAAATTGGGGCCTTTTTTTATACTCCAACCACCACGAAGGCCTAAACACCCATGGGGTACCGTGGGGCTATACGGTGATACAGGGGAAAGGGGTAACGCCACACGGACTCTGGCGAGGGAACACGTGTGCATGCACATGCACATATTCTGGCCCCGCCTACGAGATCCGCCGGGTGGTACCCTCCACGTTCGAACCGCCTACCACCTACGGACAATCACAACATCCATAGCCAAGAGAAAAATTTCTCCTGGCACGGGATGCGAACCCGCACAGCGCACGGCGAGTGATCAGGAGACCGAAGAGTCTACTGCGGCCACCGCTGCTGCCTACTCCAAGCGTCCAATTTTGAGCACCTCCCAACGTTGTTCAAGCGTATATCGATCCATATTCGCTCACTGAAGACCCTTTATTAAATTCCTGACAAAACAGAACTAATATAATTGTTGTGAACCGTAAGATAAGCCTAGTTAAAAATTAACCAATAGATGGATCACCTTCTACCATCAAAGATCTACCTATAGTATGTATTACTTACAAAATCACCTCAATGTGAGGACATAGTACGGGACATGTAGAAGTTATAAAAGTGAATGTGACAGTATTTACAATTCTACAAAAAGTTTTTATACGACAATTAAACTGAATAAGTTTTATTTAATTTTATTGATAAACGCTTCACATATGCAAAGGCTTTTCAGAATAAAACTTATAGATCGTTCTCATACTTAGTTGATTCATATACTTTTTCACTTTGCTGGGCTGTATGTGATCAGCGATTAGACCTGCTAGATTTTTTAATATTTGGCACTGACTTCCACAAAATGCAACAATACGTTCAAATTTGTTTACTAGCACTCCCACTCCCATCTTGTAGGGTGGGGTGACTCGCCATCTTGATCTCCTTTACAAACTTAATCGATCCATATTGCCGAAATAAATCTCTGCTTGATACAGTCTTGTAGGAAACCCATTTTTGAAATCATTTTCAAATATAAATCTCCAATTTTAACGTACACCTTATTAGTTTATGAGTTCCATCTATCTATTGTTTATTAGTCCAAGGTTTTGACAATATATCTGAGATTAAGATCAACTGGAACAACAGCCTTGATAGATGTCTAGATCTACACCTTGATACAATTATAAAGGATCCAAGGCGGCTCTGCTCTATTATTATTGTTTCTCTTGCATCACTGATTTCTGAGCCAGGTCATACCGAGGTCAGCATTTCTAAAATAACCCTACATATATGATTACAAGTGTGCATCAATGCCTTTATGCTGTCGGTGATATCTTTGTGATCAAGGATGGCATGAGTTTGCGTTTCCTTGACTATAACTCCGTCTTGGCATACAAATTCAAGCTGTGTGAACACGATCCCCTCTAAGGCATTACCTGCATTTCATCGCAATTTATAGAGGAAGTTTGTGTATGCATAAGACATTATATTGATACGGTCCTTCTCTACGTAACTCGTGAAATATTCACACAACATTTAACACAGTATTTGAACAAAATATACCGCCGAAATTTTGAGATAATCAGTTACAAAACTGATAATCCATATTACTGGTATTTTGCATATTATTTTTACCATATCGAGAGATATAGAACCAATTTCAAATCTAGATGGTATGAAACTTTAACAGCATCTGAAAAAAGTTTGCATTATTCAATAACAACTGGCACCTATACATACTTAAATTATACCAAAGATCTAACAGCTCCATGGGTAGAAAATACTAGTTACGACCCTGACCTGCAGAGTCACAGCATGGTAGGCCGCATAATGCAGATAGATGGCCGGCTGCGGTCAATTATGGTATAAGACGGTACATGAACAATCGGAAGGGCAATTGAAAACGTCATTCAGGGGTAACTAGATCTATCTGACACTGATTGTGCAGATTAACACACTGGAGATGGTTTCAGGTAAATTGCCGACATTGTCTCAGTAGGCGGTAACCGTTCGGATGTGATTTGGGATATTTGGTGGATGAGACAGGGTTTTGTGATATTGATGCTAGCTTACATAGATAGCCTACATTTTGGTTGGTGACAACAAGTCGCTAGAGACTTCTTACCCTGAACCATAGGAATTAGTAACCTTCATCAGAAGACACCAAGTACTGATATCCTGTTACACCGTCGCCAACGGATCTTTCAACGCTGGTGAGCAGGAGCCAAGATGTGAAGTAAGTGAGGTGCTGCGACATGTGTTAGTGGAGTGCTTGCACTTCAATGAATCGTCAAGACTGCCAACAATCTTAGTAACAACATTAACAACATTATACGACCAAACTGGAACGTAGATAATATTGCCAGATATCTGAGGAGATCGACATGTTACACAAAATGTAAAACAGGATCAGCTGCTAATAGCCCAAAGGCTGATGCAGCGTTTCTTGTGAAAAACCTATCTTGCAATGTAAATTTTTTTGTTAGAAAAAAATGAATGTGTATGGCTCGTAGTCAGATATTCACGTCAGTTCTTCCACATTTCGTATTTGTGAGTAATTTGAACAGATCCGCCACGATATTCGAAAAACATTCGTTATCATACACATTTGAAACAAAGTGGATGGGGTATATCTCTTTTTGCTGCAAAGAAACAAAAATATACCTAAAAAATCTTATTTGAAGAGTTTTTTCTGTTCCTGGTAACACCTATGGTTGAATCTCAAAAAACGCCTTTTATGTTGTATAAAAAGTTTTCCCACAGAAACAGTTGTACTCTCTTTATGCGTCCATGTTTTAAATACCCCCCCTTGAACAACTTGCATCGATCACTCTCCCCGCTACAACAGCTGAACGATAAGCTTTCAAAGGAGGATCCCCATAGCACAGCATCAGCATTGTCTGCTATCGTTTGTAACCCGACTAATAAAATATTAACACGGAGGAAACGAATTTTTGCGGGCGTTTTCCGATCAAGTTGCCGCTGCAACTGATACGGACTATGGCTTTGGCAGAGTTAAAAGCCGAGGGGCTGTTGAATAGGATGTCGATTAGGGGCGTATGGCTGGCTCATCGATGAACTTTGCAACTGCGGATTCCGTTGAAAAGAAGACGCTGTTCAATGGATACGACTTTTTGCTTCTACAAGAACGCTACTTTGTATAAAGCAAGAAGCGTCGTTGAAGTGTTTTGCGAATTAATGCTTTGTTATGTTATCATATATTTTTCTATCGGACACATAAACGCCAACGTAAGTCTTGTTTGACACAAAGCCGTCGGTAACGTTTGCTAGTCTTCTTGTGGATTGTTTCACAATCTCGACACCCTCGAAATAAAGGAGCGATCGTACCGGCCAGTTCTGAATATACGAAATTTGACACGGTTAGGATGGCAGCCCGAAGTCAGGTGGATCTGTCTGGCAGGACATCGCGCGGCGGCATCCTGGAAGAGAGCTTTAAGGAGCAAAGCCCTTTGGCATAGCACTAGAAGACAGCTAGATCGCTGACGGCCCTAGGGTTTAGAGATTATCTGTTAGAGAAGAGTCACCGATCAGTCAGACAGCCCTGTCCTTTGGACAGAACCGACCATAAATAATGTATTCGGGGCAACAGCACCCCACACGAGTGAGCAATACTCGAAGCTAGATCTATCTGGGCCTTCTATAAAGTGAGAAGGTTATGCGGAGAAAAGCACTCCTTAGCCCTAATCAAATAGCCTAGCTTCTTCCCAGCACCTGCCACTATTGACCTGATGTCATCTTGACAGATCACGTCATCGGTGATCTGGACATCGACCAGCCGAAATGAAGGCTCTCCATCGAAACCAGATGAACGCTGGGGGGGTTTTTGTCTTCAAGGTACACAGGACAGTGTTTTGGAAGCACTAAACTGTACAAGATTGTTGCGACCCAAGCAGCGATAACCTCCAGGTCACCTGTCAGAGAGGATGTCGTTGCTACCCTTCTTTTTCCATCTCACTGTCAGAGATCGGCTTGTCGCTCTAAATTCCTGCATGTAGAGTGCTGTCATCCTCAAAGTTGTGGATTAGATTAATCGTACAGGAAAGGAGATGGTTAGTATCTAATGTACTATATTGCGGATAGAGAGAAAGTCTGCAAAGCTTTTCTAAAAGGCCATAGGATGGAAAGTTTGCATAAGATGCCTGCGTCCCTCAGCTGATTGAATGATTTCATGATATCAAGAGCAACAACATGAGCCTCAGCATAAGACTGTCAGTTCTCTCCACAATTATGTGTCGAAAACAATACTGCCTGTCGCTAATCAAGCTGTGACGATCGAGATAGTCCAGAAGCTCGCGATTTATGCACCTCTCCATCACCTTATTTATAACAGAAAGCGAGCTATAGACCTGTAGTCTTAGACTTTTTTTGAGACGTGGGATACGTTCGACATGAGCAAATTTCCAGTTTTCTGAGAAGGTGCTCAGTTCGTAAGATATCTGGAATAGATGCAAAAAAACTGGAGCAGGCTCCGTTGCTCACCTCTTCAATACCAGGGCAGGAATCAAGTCCAGCACGGGTATTAAGTATGTTGAGAAGTGACATTATGTCGATTTTTTGACATTGTATTGGTTTTCAGTTTCTAGGTTTATCTACAAGGCGTTAAATTAGTACTAGCTGATGGACACGTTGTGAACATGTTTTGTAGTTGTACGTATTGCCTAAACGTCATGAGGCTTCAGTTGTCAATGTTTGTGTCTTATGTGATGTAAAGTCTGCTTCAGAGCTTGCACGACTGGAGCTCTAAGCTGTAAGTTGTATACTACAGATAGCAGGAAACGGCAATGTGTAGGTCCATAATGTAAATTTGTGAGCTAATGATATGTGTTCATGATAATTCACTTACTTGAGATTCAAAGCTGGAAATTAGTTGCGCATCTACTTTTTTTGTATCCATATGTAAATTTGCTGAAAACACAAAAAATGTAAGATTATGATTTATAACTTTAAACCTAACTTGTCAAAAGGGACAACCTATAGATGACCAGTCGAGCACAGCTAATAGATATACTTCATTGCCAGCATATTCAGTAATGCTTTCCTCACACAGCAAATCACTGATTTTATACAAATGCAGACCAATACACATAATTCTCCAGATACGATCTAGCTCCTCAACTAACATTCTTCTCAGAGATGGAAACAACAGACTACTCGGCTTCACAAAACATATGCAACCAACAATGCGTGTAATTGAGTCATTCCACCATAGATGGACACTCACAACAATCCTAGTGAGCAAACGTGGAATGTTTGTTCACCCTAAGAACTAGCTAGTCTGCAAGATGACATTTTATAGTTTTTTTTGACGTTTCATAGGTTTTTCACATAATACCCGTGCGGCACCTATCAAATGTCATCTTGCAGACTAGGTAGTTTTTAGGGTGCAAACAGTCATTCCAGGTTTGCTCAATAGGATTGTTGTGAGCGTCCATCTATGGAGGAATGGCTCAACTACACCACTACATGCATTGTTGCTTCCATATGTTTTGTGAAGCCAAGTAGTTTTTATATCTGAGAAGAAAGTTGGTTGAATAAAAAGGTCGGTTCTCGATGATTGTGTGTATTGGTCTGCATGCGTGTAAGATCAGTGTGTGAGAAAATCATTACTGAATATGATGCCAATGAAGTATATCTATTAGCTGTGCTTGACGGGTTGTTTATATACTAAGTGACATATGAATCCGAACACCCAGTTTAAATGGTTTTATTTTAATTTAATAATTTTGTACGTAATGAAGCATAATAAGTAAATGATAAAAATTTCAAAATGATTGCACTGCTTTAAAGCCCTTTGACCTTTAATAATGTGTGGATGCATCCTGATGTACTACGCATTCTCCAACGCGCCTAGGCATGCTTCTGATCAGGTGGTCAATGTCCTCCTGTCCTCCTCTCGAAGTGATTCTAGAGTCTGAGGAGGACGTTGCAAATTGAGCAACCTCCTACCCATCATATCCCACACGTGGGGATAAGTCGGGAGATCTTGGTGGCATGGTACAATGTGACATTATGTTGAAAGAAGTCTATTGTGACTCTTGCAACATGTGGGGGCATTATCTTGTTGGAAAGTTGGATCTGCCAGGGTGTCAAGATAGGGTAAAAGATGGGGTTCTAGAACTTCGTGGATATAACGCTGCGCGTTCATGTTACCTCTGATGAAGATTAAAGGTGACCTGGAACCATAAGCTATAGCACCCCAAACCATAACTCCAACAGTGTGATGAACATGTCTTTCAACAAAAAACTGTGGATTCCTCCTTTCACCACGTCGCCTTCTAACCCTGGCACGACCATCGTGCATGCCTAAACAAAATCGAGACTCGTCACTAAAGACAATACTGTTCCATTCCTGATCCCAGAGTGACCGTTGTCTGCACCACTCAAGGCGATTACGTCGGTGTTCTCGAGTTAAAGGGAGGACCCAGTGTGGCCGGTATGAAAACAAGCCAAAACTTCTCATTCGTCGGTAAACACTTCGCATGCCAATAGGTCTTCCGTGTTCTGCAAACCATTCATTTGCAATGGACCTGGTAGTGGAGAAACGGTCCCTTAAGGCCAATAATCTTAGGCGGCGATCTTCACGGTCTGTTGTTCTACGGCGGCGTCCAGTGCCCCTTGCTCTTTGCGTACGGCCTTCTCGAAGCCATGCCTGACAACACCTAACCACAGTGTCTACACTTCTTTGCACTCTAACTGCAATTGCCCGAAAAGAAAGTCCAGCTTCCCGAAGTCCCACTATACGGCCCCTATCAAACTCACTAAGTTGACGAAATCGTACAGGTCTCCGTACTCTAGGCATCGTAACCGATCGTAAAGGATGTCAAGAACCAAAATCCGCCAACGTTGATTCTTTACTGCGGCTGAAATATTCATTTTTAGAGCGTTAGTGAATTAAAAAAAGCAGTATAAAAACCGGAATGTCCAATTGATAAGGCTGAAAAATTTTTCACTTGTTATTTACAGTAAGATAAATACATTCACCAACTTTTATTGAAATAAAAACAATTTAAACTGGGTGTTCGGATTTATATGTCACTGTTATCCTTTCTGAAGACAGGTTATGATAAAAGTCATGAATTACGATTTTTTGTGTTTTCAAAAGCTGAAGAGAACTACGGGACATCACCACGGACCCGCCTTGTCTGTAGTTACTGTTAGCATGTATATACTTGTAGTTCCACAGTGTAC
>CAVLJG010003643.1:159333-180911 GCA_963669975.1 Acanthoscelides obtectus
TCTATGATTATACTGGATACGCCCCTTATCACCGCCTGCTATTGAACAGTGCCCCTGCTGGCCCCCCCCTCTCCGACTGGTTGCCCTCCCCTACCTTTTCCCCCCCATGTTTTTCACCGCGCTATTGAGTCTTGTTGCTCGGTACATAATGCTTCTTTTATATATTTTGGTCGACAGTTTAATTTCTTTTGTTTATTCCTATTCTTAAATAACTGCTTTTTTAGAAACAAACCACCTAAAATATACGTGATTGATGAATTGGCGGAACAACATGGGCACAAAGTTCTTCGTCTGCCTCCTTACCATTGTATATTTAACCCTATTGAGTTAATTTGGGGCTAGCAAAGGTTACTATAACAGACATATTGGTAGAGATGGTAACAGTGAAAAAGACTGTTTGGATATGTGGAACGAGGCTCTACAAACGGTTACCCCAGACATGTGGAAAAATAGTGTTCGACATACTGAGCAAGAAATTTTTAAATGGTATGAAAGAGAACGAATTTTTGATCGACCAGACATCGAACCTTTAATAATCAACTTTGAGAGTGATGAAGATTCAGATTCAGACAGCGCTGAAGAAAGAAACTCCGACTAACTTATTGTACAGAAAAAGCTTACACCAGTAGCTTACCTAATTTAGAATGCATTTTTCTGTATGAATTCTGTAAAATAAATACCATGCATAAAATTTGGAGGACCCCATTTGGATTTTTATTCAGTACCTTTAAGCTATCAATTAAATATGGTAGTTTCATAGTGTCATCTGATCAATAATTGTCATACTAATGATTATGCAAGTACAGATCTATAATTTTATTATACTATTATTTTTGTTCTCATTTGAGGTTAATATTGCTTATAAACCTAGATATGTAAATAATAAATTTTATTATTTTACAAAAAGTTTGGCAACAATGTAAATTTTTCAACACACCCACCTTGATGACGTGCACGCCACTTTGTTTGGCGTTGACTATAAGTGTTGATTAACTCTGAACAATATGTTTTAATTGGATCAATCATTTTGGTAATGATAAATGCGTTTTCATGAACAGGAAACACTAAACAGATTAGCCAGAAACTATATTGTTCTCGCATAAATCATCTAGTTTATTACGGAAATATTTCCAGCTCAAAAATAATCTACCCACCGTTGTTCAGTTATTCGTGCGATATAATATTGTTAGCAAATAATACAGAGACGAAGCACTCCCTAACTGATTTCTGCATGCCTGAATCAATACCTGTGGTTCCTAAATGCTGCGTGGCATGAGGCGTGCTTTTACCTACTATTTGCCTGTGATAACAAACACGTAAAAATGATCGGAAATGGGTGGAAATTCGTGTGATGCTTCACGCAGGAAGTGGGGTCGATATCTTGACGTCTTGCGTACGTTATTTTATGCTTTTTTAGTAATTATCACTACGGTGTAGGCCTAGTCATTTGAAGATAGATGTCAGAAAGCAACAAGATGAAACGGTCTATTGAAACTAATATGGTGTGCGTTAAAATGAATATAAAGGTGACAGGCTCCCTATGAGTAGTTTCGTCAGTTGCGACAAACTGCAGTTTCCGTCATCTCTAAATCTCTAAATGGACCACACACGCGTTCCGTTGCAACTCACGGGAGCACTAAGTACCACCGTGCTACCAGTACCGGAGCTCTATTCAAAACTAAATACAGGCTGATAGGATCTGCCTGCTATCCGACTCTGGATCATGAGCATTTCTCGTTTGGCTTCTTGAAAGCAGGCACTATTATTTAGAGGATGCCGGGAAATTGTAGTTCCTTGCCGCTTACTTATAGGTAGTGTCTCACCTTTGTTAAATTTTTTTCAGTCCGCCTTCTTATTCCAACGTATTTGGAATTCGATATCTTTCTACCATGCTTGCTTTCATCCCTCTGATCAAATACAGTCAACCACGGAGCTGCTTAGTGCTTTTCGCTACTCATCAGCAAGATCTAGGCTGGATCTCTCGGACACGAACCAATGCATAACAAGTAAGCATATCAAAGGTGTGAGGTATATCAAAATAAATAGCGCGAAGCGCCGTTTACCACCGCGAACATAGCAGCTACCGGATGGGACTGTGACCGCTAGATAGCAACGATTCTAGCTGTTTAGTGGATGTGGTCTACTTGCCAGCAGCTATGTGCTTTTAGGCTACTCATTAGCATAGCCTAGGCTTTCTCTCTTGGACAGCGAACAGAGAAAACAGCTATATCAAAGCCTGAGATCTGTGTATACCGTTCAACCTGCGGCTGCTAATTACTGTTCACAGTCTTAGATTCAAGTCATAGATGGCGTTTCATGCTGTCGTATTTCGATCGATATAAATTATGTCAGGGCTATCCAACTTAATGTGGCCCAAGGGCCACTTAAAAAAATGCAGTTTGGAGGCCGCATTATAAATCTTTCTCTATACAACATTATTAGTGAGTTTTAATAGGTATATACTATACTATATGGTATACATACATGTATACATGACCCGTGAAGCGGGCCGCAAAAAAGGAGTTCGCGGGCCGTATGATGGCAGCCCTGAATTATGTTATTTCATAAAAAACGATCTTGAATTTGTAACTAAAGGTAGATATGAAAAATTTAATCTCTATACTTGCCACATCAATCGCTAATGATATAAAGTGTCAGATTCTTGAAAATTATTAGCCACATAAAATTCTTGGGTTGGCTCCTTTACTTGAAAACCATCACAGATTCAACTATTGTCTATGCACAATTACTCTATGCGATTACAAACAGATCTTTTGACGACCTTTCCTGTATATGATAATTTACGTGCGCCAAAGCAGTACAGCACTACCCTGTATGGAGCAACAAAAAGAGGAGTGTGACAACCATTTTGTGAGGAAAACCTCCTGAAGAAAAGGACCCCAACTTCTAGAAAACTGTCGGCCGAAGACCAAAGGTGTTTCCGCGAGAGTTACCCTTTTTAGTTTATGTTCGCAACTCAAAAAGGTTAGGTATATCTCTCATGTTTTCTTTCTGGAATCTGTAATGTAAAGAACATAATAAAATCATAATCCGCTGTCCTGTATTGAGCAAGCTGCTTCTCGGTCCATGCTGACGTGGGGAAGTATGTTAGAACTTCCTTTGCAATGAAAATACATAAGCTTTTTGAGGGAGGACAATAGGCACCTGTCAAAGAAGGTTCCGTGCTGTTAGAAAACATTTCGATTTGAACTATGCATCGGTGTAATTTTTATTCTCTAAGCAACCTGCATACGTTTACGTTTCGATTATGATTTTACAAACTACTTTATTATCTGTTCCACCATGCATAAAATCGGTTAAACACAGAACTGTGAAAGATCATGTGTACCATGAAAAGATCACATGTGAGCCGGTGAAAATTTGGAAGGTGATAGGTACGTTTTGGTGTTGGTCCATACTTTATCTACTAGCTCTTCTAAAGTTCGTTGGTAACAGTAGTTGAAGTTAAAACATAGATATGATACTTATCAGACGTGAAAAAACTTCTGGAAATAATCTTTTGCTCCTCTGTAATCGTTCATTTCCATGACATTTGTATCCAGTGGTAGATATGTCCGATTTCGCTTATATTACGCAGTGCTAGTTATTGAAATTTTCTATGTAGATGTTTGTAGCAAAGCTTAGTTATCTCCAAGGGTTAGATAACCTCTGGATGTAGCTGTCGTATACTTTGTGGTCTTGTAATACGTAGTTTACGCTCTCGCTTCGTACCTCGCCTTGTACTTCGTCTCGTGTCTCGGTTCGCATCTCGCGTGATCTATGGTAATGAGCTTCCTGTTTACACTCTCGTGGTGAGTTCAATTGTCCTTTAGCTATCAACAATGGAGGACGTCGAAGTGTTAGCGGCAACAAGCCTTTGCTTACTGAGCTTCTCCTATTACGCAATTAATTTGAATAAAAGAAAAGTAAAAATTTCTAAAGAAATGCTGTCATAACATACACCCTTGTAAATATCATCTTCTCTTGCGCCGCAGGTCATGGATTGTTTTTTACGCCGAAGATGCTGGCAAAAAGTTGCCATTAGAGAATGTTTCTTGCTATTGAGTTCGGTTGGAGGTCTACACATGTCTTGAGATAATTTCGTCCATGCATCGTTTACATTTGGTTATTTTTGTGGAATATATGTTTGGGATCTCAAATGATCGGTTCTTTTTGAAATAATTCTAGAAACTGAAACGTTTCTTCTTGCGACCAATCCATTTAAAAAGTTTGAAAGCACACAACGTTTGAAACCAGAATGAAGCGTGAGCGCGAATGTAAACGTCACGCTTGCGTTTTGTCGCGAGGTCCTCTGACTCGTGACCAAAAAACCGCTACGGACGCGAGCGTTGCGAGTTACGAGGCGAGGCGCGCGGCGAGCCGCGAGCGTCTATTCTCATTCCTGTCTCGTGACTCGCCTCGCGCCTCATCTCGCGACTTATACGCGAGTATAAATGAGCTATAGAACAGTAACGTAAGATGGTTCGATATTAAATACCAGCTTGCCCATTTCTGCCGATGAGACCTAGACTAAAGCCATGTCTATAGTGGATAATATAAAGTAGGTCTCAGTCGTAATTATACTTTAGGTCTAGTCCGAAGAGCTCACTTTGTTTATTTACTATGTAGTCGGGCCCTGAGTACTAGCCGCACACCAAGTTAAAAGACAAGAGATCCCCGCTCCCGTCCCGTCGCGCCCCGGTCTTGCACGTGTGTCATTCGGTTTTTGGTGTTACAGCCGTACGGTCGCCCGGCTTGTTTGTGCGTTAGGAAACACGTAAAATACGCGATTCCTTTCAAATCGGTTTAGTGCTTGGTGAGTAGGTTGGTAAGTATGTACAACAATGGGTTGTTTGTCGCTCATCTAGTAGCACGCTATACATAATATATACTTAGCAGAAAACCATGGAAGAAAAACCTGGCGGCAGGGACAGGGATTTGGAGGTAATTCTCCCAGTTCTTGAGGAGTCTTATCAGGGAAATTTTACACCAGGAACTTGAGGTTAGACGCAGCAGGTCGAGGTCTCGTGCCGATTCGCCCCATTACTTTAGGCGTTCTCGTTGTCGGCTGAGCCGTAGACGTCAAGGTCCGTTCGCGGAGTAGCATCCGTCGTAGTCAATCACCGAGCGTGTCGAGGCGACGTAGAGAGAGACGGGAATATGTACGAGAAAAACCAGAATTCATCCAGCCCAGCTGATAATGCACAGCGTCAGGTTGCCTGGCTGATCGTTTCCCCGTGCGGGCCGGAGCCCAGGTACTGAACAGAGGCCGGATTTGGGAGCGGCGCCAACCACGCAAAACCAGTATGGACGATGTTTAATACTTGACGATGCCGATTGTATGCCATTATCAGAGGACTACATTAAATATTCTAGGTGCCGATCCTGAAAGGCCTAATACGTCTAGTTTTAAACTTCACGGTGTCCTAGCCTCCATGTGGTCCCATATTTTGGCAAACGGGATATCCACCGAAGATATTTCTATCCTTAGCGAAAACAAAATGTGCCATCTAATTGCGCTTTATTACGTCCTCCAAAAGTAAATCCCGAAGTGAAAGCTATTCTTTCATCCACACTACGGGTACCATTGCACATTGGTAACGGAATAACCGCCCTGTGAAAAAGCACTCAACGTTATCTTGGAAGACGAATCCAGCATCCCTAAAGACATCAGGGAAAAAGTCTTATCAACTTTGACAGATGCACGAATATTGGCGGCTCTTTCCCATGATATTTCGAAAACAAGGAAATATTTAGGTAGCCCAGTACTTAACAAATCAGTTAAAGAACTGACTGAAAATACCATACCTGGTGAATTTTTGTTTGGGCTAGATTTAGGTGAACGAGCAGGACTTCTATCCCCTCACGCACTAGCTCTCAATCAGCGCGGGCCTTCAATCATTCCAAAGAGGAGGGGGGGCAGCTCGTCCAAGAATGCAGGAGCTTTAAACAGGTATCGCCCGTCTTACCGCAAGAGGGAGGTGAGGCAATACAAGGGCCATTCCTCGAAACAGTTTCCTCAGAACAGACAACAGCAAACCAGGAAACGCTGAAGGTAAAACAAGTTCCGCTGGCTGGCCGTTTACAGTTTTATTTGGACTCTTGGTCGAAACTAACCTCAAATTTGACAGTTTTATCCTGGATTCAAGGTTATAGGATTCCCTTTAAAGACAACATTCCATCATGCCACCACTTGGTTAAAAATATTTTTCCCCTACAGAAACGTCGCTAGTAAGATTAGCTATAAACGATTTGTTAGGTCCGGAGCCATACTCAAATCTGAGTCAAGGCCCGAGCAATTGACCTCCCATGTTTCCTAGCAGATAAATCCAGCGGTTGGAAAAGGTTTATTTTAAAACTAAAACAATTTAAATGAATATGTGGAATGTCCGCATTTTAAAATGGACCTACGAACGGCTATTAAATTGACTCACAAAACGTGTATATGTGCACAATTGACTTGAAAGATGCATACTTTTGGTACCCGTTCACAATGACCATCAACCATTCCTTAAATTTCAATTTGAAGGTCAATTGTACCAATTTACCTGCTTACCGTTCGGGTTATGTACAGCTGCGTTATGCTTCACAAAACTCATGAAGCCAGTCGTCTCTTTTCTCCGCACTTTCGGCATCTCTACAGTCAATTACCTAGACGATTTCCTAATATTCGGAGATTCCTATGAATCCTGTCTCAAACATGCCAACACAACCATTTGTCTTTTAAAACCAATAAAGCAAAAGCATCCAAGTACCTACCACTTACATAAAATTTCTAGGCTTTATGATAGATAGTGTCCATTTAAAAATAGAACTTCCTGACGAAAATAAAAATCACATAATCAGGTTAGCCTCATATTATATGAATCGACAGACATGTAAAATTCGTGACTGGGCAAGGTTTGTTGGTGCTTCAGTGTCTGCCTGTCCCGGTGTAAAATACGGGTTTCTTTATTGCAAAACAGTAGAAAGAGAAAAATTTCTAGCTTTAGAAAGAAATAATGGAAATTATAATGCAGGTATGCCTATCCCTGAAGCATAAAGCCAGATATTTTTTGGTGGACAAATCATATTTCAAAAGCCTTCAACGACATCGGGTATGATTCCTTTCATATAACAATTTTTACGACGCATCACTTACAGGATGGGGTGCTTGTCGTGGCCATGACAGAACCCATGGATTCTGGTCTGACTCTCAAAACGGTTACATATAAATAATTTGGAGTTATCGGCTATTTTGTACGGGATTCAGTGCTATGCCAAAAATTTTAAAACTGCAATATTCTAGTTAGATGTGACAACACGACAGCTGTTTCATACATCAACAGAATGGGGAGTGTTCAATTCCCAGACCTCTGTTCGTTGTCAAACAAATTTGGCAATGGTGTGAGCAAAAGAACCTCTGGCTCTTCGCTTCATACATCCCTTCGAAGGATAATGTTATAGCAGACACCGAGTCCAGGAGTTCGAATTTTGAAACGGAATGGTCTTTATGTCAAACCGCCTTCGACCGTTTAACCACCGTTTTCGGAAACCTAGAAATTGATCTTTTTGCTTCCCATACAAATGCTAAATGCAAGTTATATGTCTCCTGGCATAGAGATCCAGGATCTGCATATATTGACGCGTTTACGATTCCCTGGAATAGATTTTATTTTTACGCAATACCCCTTCTAAATTGTTTAGAGAAGTTATCATTATCGCTAAGCCTTCAAACTCTGTCACAGAAATTAACGACGTGATTAGCCCTGATAACAGGAGAAAGACTCCAGACGATATCTCTTATACGTCTCTCAAATATAATCCATGGTCATAGTGAATCAACTATTAATATATACAAAACCCCTTTCTTTGCGTGGCCACAATCCTGAAAGAATACATTGATAGAACGGCTTCTTTAAGAGAACCCAATAACGATTTCCTATTTGTGACATGAAAAAAACCCCAAAGCAGGGCGTCTAAAGACACTTTAAGCAGATGGGTAAAACAGACCCTTGCCTCTGCAAGAGTAGACACAACAGTTTTTACGCCTCATTCAGTAAGGCATGCGGCGACTTCTGCGGCGTTAGGAAAAGGCGTTTCCGTAGATAATATATGTAAGACAGTTGGTTGGACGCAACGTTCCACGTTTGCAAGATTTTATAATCGTCCTCTACAACCAAACAATGAGTTTGCAAATGCAATCCTAGATATAAAATTGGTCTGATTAGTTAAGTTCTAATACTCTTAAGAGTTTGTTACATGTTTCCTGTGTTTCAGTTGTTTCTCAAATCAACGTTATCATTAGGTTACAATTTGAGAATTTATTTTCTGTTTGTTACATAGGAATACTAAATATATTGGTTTGTTGTTTCTGAACTCTTTGATTCCACTTTATAACACCATCAGATCGCTCGCAACTGTGTTCTATCTTTAAACATCTACATAGTAAATAAACAAAGTGATGTCTTCGGACTGGACCTAAAGTATAATTAATCGATCAAACGAACTTACCTTAAGTGAAGTTCGATCGTAATTATACGAGGGTCTATTCCGAAGACATCACTCCCACCCCTTTTTTCAACCCTCCCAAGTTGCGAGCAAGTACCATTTCTTTTAACAAATGACTCAACGTACAAGACCGGGGCGCGACGGGACGGGAGCGGGGATCTCTCGTCTTTTAACTGGGTGTGCGGCTAGTACTCCAGCGCCGGACTACATAGTAAATAAACAAAGTGATGTCTTCGGACTGGACCCTCGTATAATTACGATCGAACTTAACTTAAAGTAAGTTCGTTTGATCGATTAATTTTAAATGTTAAATGTACGGGGAAACCTATGAAGGGTTGAATGTCGCTAATATCAAAAATTTCAGATATACCCCCCATCCCTTACATCACCAACTTCCAATTTTGTACCCCTACAAAATTTGTTTTTGAAAATGATCAGGAGCCTCTGAAACCTAAAAACAACCAAGTTTAAGATATTTTCATTTTTTTCGTTTTTTACCGCTAGCTTCGCCGCCGTTAAACCGTTTTTAAAAAACTATAAAAAAATGTTTTTCTTGGAATAGAAGTGTAAAAATTTCAAGCACAATATATAGTTTTCGAAATGCTTCGTGATTATAATACACAGTGACTAGGAAGTGAGCTTACACACACTCAAAGGTGGATTACGTACGAAAAAAATGTCATTTAATATGATTTTTATTGATTGTGTAGCCAGGACGGCAGTAATTATTATCAATGTATAGTTTACGTTAAAATTGACTGACACTGATCAATAAATACTGATGTTGCGGACCAAACTAAATATCAGTCGTGTGAAATTCGCCTCACAGAGCTGGAGTATAAAACCTGGCAGTTATTGTGACTCGTCAAAATCGGTCAAGAGACCTATACTTTGCTATATTTGGATCATTTTACGTAATGATGAACATTTCGTAACAATCGATCTTGGACTGAGGATAGTCCCCTTATTCAACTGCATGGTTGGAACTATATTCGAAATCCTTCCACGGTGTGTATACTAAGAAACAATGTGATCACTTTTTTGTAAAAAATGCAGTTTCTGTGCATTTTATTGTGCATTCTTTCTTCAATCGTGACTTGTAAATAAAAAGTACAGCTCTGAAATTGTATGCCAAAATTCCACTTTGCTTTTATTCTTATCACTTTTTCCTTGTCGGAATATTTTTGATTTTCTTGAGACCTCGTTTTGCAGAAAATTGTATTTTCAAGAAAAGTAATGATTTTTTTTAAGAAAGAATGTGATAAAAAAGATAATTACCCGCTGAATTCTTCCATAGAAGTGGTATATTCACTTACTTTTAGAGCTGTATTACTAATCGTTAACAAATTACGATTGAAGAAAAAAGCTGTTGAAAATGGGACGTTAAATAACTGTTCGGTATGATATAGCTCTTAGTCCACTAAATACAATAATAATAATTTAATGCAACACTCTTAGCGCAACTTGAATGAAATACACATTCAGCCCCAGACGCACTCGAAAATGAACATCTCCATTCAACTGAATATTTAACAAACGGTTGCAATTTCACCCTTCTGCTTACCACAAACTATGATGTCATCACGGTAAGGAATCCTTACCTGGAAACAGAATAGAGAGTGATAATGAGTGGCAATTTACCTGTCAGGAAAGATACACTTTGGAATGTCTAGAATGCGCGAAATAGTCGGCAGACGTCATCCGGCTACAGAAAATTCCTTTTTGTAGAGAATATTTTGCATTCCTAAAAAGCTCAACTTCACGGAACCGTGTTTAATTTAAGTTAGATAATCATTATTTCGTTTTATACTCACATTGCAAAGATAGTTCTCCAGAAACATGATAGAGTCGTGCTACTGGAAACACGACAATTTCTGTAAACAACAAACGTTTCCCTGAAATGATGTAAATTCCCAAGCGAAGTCCTCATGAAATACGACAAAATTTGTTACGTGGCACAGTTTCTCGAATTTTGGGCAAACATACACTACTTACTTGAAAAATATCCCGCTCTATGCAGAGCAAGTGATCTATAGCCACGTGGAAACACCAGCATGTATTTTTTTATTGGAAACCTGTGTATATTATAGGGTATTCTGAAAGCTTCCTTCAAAAAAGAAGTGTGATAGCCCTACTAATATTATAAATGAGAAAGTGTGGGTTTGATACTCAATCATGCTTTAGTTCAGTAGAATTCAAGATTTTAGCGGCCAGTATTATTAGGGCCAGCTTCCACTGATCAGGGTGGTATTTGATTTTCTAAAAAAAAAAATATTATGTGAGTGATATGAAAGAAAGTTATAGGAAAACTCACTTCTATCATAGTTAGTGATAGAGTGTCTACTGCCTTGGAGATCATTCTGAGGTTATATTTGAGGTTATTGACCAACTAATTTCGTTTGCCTAACACTTTTCTCACTTTTTGCCAAAAATGCGTTTCGGGTACTTTACCCACCATATAATTTAGGCAGATTCAACGATGGATGAAAGCCATACATATAAACTTCCTAGGGGATAAATAGCAAGAGCACAAATGCTTTCGTCTCTCCGAATTATCATTCAAACCAACGAATTCGAATAGATTAGAAAGGGCCAAGCCAAGTGGCCATACCAGAATCGTCCACTTTTTTATGAAACCATCAGAAGCCTCTAAAACATCAAAAAACAAAGATGGAAAATTTTTTATTTCCTTTGTGGTTTTTTGCTCGTAAATTTGCCACCATTAGACCGATTTTCGAAAACCAAATATTTTTTCTGAAAGTTTTCATCCGAATATGATCAGGAACATCTGGAGTGTCAAAGAATGAATTATGCGTGATTTTTGTTTTCCTTTTCATATTTTTCCCAAAGTCCATTTTCAAAAATTACAAAGCTTTCTCGTCTTTAGCATCGTAGTAACCTTGTGTCAAAATTTCGTCAAATGCGAACCGGTACTTTCCAAGTTATAGAGGGCCAAGGTTTAGCTGAAATACAAACCGACAAACAGTCGTAATTTAATATATCAAGAAAATATCATTTCTGAAATTGTTGGAGATAACAATACTTCCGCTAGTTGTGAGAATTTAAAAAAGTTCCAGATATATGCACCTGGTATTCTTACTTCCCACGCCCACTACCGAGGCAGCATTATAAACGCGAAGAAAATCGAAAGTCATATTTTTTTTTAATGTTGTATGACGTGTGCATTACGAAAAATCATGTCACTCATCTCCATGGGTCATTGTCCACTAATACTTAGCCTCTTCACAACTTGGAACTTGGAAAGTACTAGTGTGATTTTAATTAAATTTTACACAAGATAACCACTGTGGCAAGCAGAAAGAGCTTTGTAGTTTTTGAAAATCGGTCCAGCAGCGTAGAACGAAAAAATAAAAATCAAACACCGTTTTTTACGTTCATAAGTTCAGGATTTTTTTGAAAATTTTGTTGTGACCGTCATGCTTTCAGGTATTGGAGAGGCGGCGTAACGATGCCAGATAAACGGTATTATGGATAGGGCAGGGAAAAATCTTACGGAACATATGGACTTGATACGTTTAATTTTTCTGTTACATAGATTCGTAACTAACTTTCTTCTTAGAGGATCTAACTTAAACATCCTGTTTTCGTCTGTCCAACCAAAGGCAGCTGTTTCGTGCTTGTTTGGCAACTCTTCAGCATGGTATGTCGGTCAGCGAACGAAAGCGTAGCAACTATCCTATATCCAGGATATAAGGTTTATCGCGTTGCCTTATTTCGATAAGGTCTAACTTATGCTGATCTTGATTCTTTATGGACTGATGACGGCGTTGCATGGAAGTGTAAAGTCAACCTACTAGACGCAATTTTTACTATCAGGTTTATCAGTCAGGTTGTCTCTAGCATTTCTTGTATTAATTCATCACACCGGCTAGTGGTGTCGTGTTACAAATTCTTGATCGCGACACCCTTATCTTTCACCTCCAACGTTCTGAACAAAGGTTTAGATTTCCAGCATTTCCCGCACTAGACGCACGCACGCACAACTGTCGTTTTCCATGAGGTAAAACGTGTCTGGAAAGTCGCTGTCTCCGGAAACACATATGGCGTGTGCTGATTGGCCCACGATACGACCCCTACGAATCGCTTGCTCACGTTAGATTTAAATAAAGACATCACAGCGGAATCTCAAATTGCGCAAACCGCCGTAGCCTGCTGATAAGGCCGATATTGAATACCTTCATTGCAAATTGGCTTGAACTGTTGGGGACAGCGCTAGCGTGCACTGCATGCTTTTACTTTCAGAACGATTTGGTAAGGAGAGATACAGGACAAAAACGTAGGATAACTTTGATGAGTGTCAAATCTAAAACGTTTGTTGTGGATTTCGTGTTGATAAACACCATGTCTCCCTTGGGAAATGCAACCTCATATGGCTGACGTTTCGGCGACCACGTGGCCTCTTTAACACGCCTTTATTAGCTTGGCCTGAATGTATGTAATGGAATCTTTGAGCATAATTTTTACCAATTTCCAGAAGTTTGACTAATTTGAAACACATATCAAAGACCGAAGAAAATGCAATAATTTGGAAACAGTTTTCCATTATCCTTAGAAGGACCGCCAGGATTGATAATCCTGAGTTGGGCTTCGTCCGTCCACAAGATGCAAGGTTGTACAGGCGATCATGCAGTCAGTTACCTATGCTCGCGACTGTTTGCTGCTGGACAAGCTTAAGTAGCACTTACTCCCGATTTCACCAACATTTGACGGTCCCTTGGACCAATGGGAAAATAGCTTATCGAAATGCAATTTGACAGAAGCTGTCAAAGGTCTCTGAATATCAATGATTTCTATTATACTCGTAGATGTAATATAATGCCTTTGTGCTTTAAAATTAGGATAACTTTCATAGAATTTCCAGTTTCACAAAAGACGGTCAGTTGTTTAAGTGCGACGAATGGGAATGCGGCAAATAATAGGTCGATTTGCTAGCTATTATATTTGGTAGGATGTTTTCACTGTCTTTGACGACTGTTCATGCATGGCAATCTAGTTTTGTCTGTATATCACGTACAGGGTGTACCTGTAGAAATGTACCGATTTTTGTTATATTACAAAAAAAGGATAAAACGTAATCCAACGGGCTCATCATCTTTTGTTACATCAAAAACAATTTATGATCTAGAAATCCACACCAAATGTAAAGAAACAGCACATTCTGCGTTTCTGTGTTCTATAACAACGATATTTGTATCCGCATCCACCTATTATTTATCATCTAGATATTATAAGTCAGAATCAAAATACCTATTTATGAAAATATATCTCCAAACATTGTTATATTTTCTTATTATTTCTGTTATTATAACACGTCTGGGATATCAATTGCTTTTAAAGTGATCTGCACATCTTCAGTGTTGCCGAACCAGCAAAAAAACGGAATCGGTAAATAGTGTCGTCGAATTCGGTGTAAGGTAAATGCCGTCCCAAGATCAGTAGTAGATCAAGGACCTTTGAGACATGAAAAACGTCTGTTATTGTACTGGGCGCACACACATGTTTTTTGAGGGCATAGTTCTATATTTCAACTTCTACAATGTGCGTACTGGTCGCTCTTTCAAAGTACTTTGCAACCATTCTGAAAACTCCTTTTTCCATTCTTGCTTATGGGATTGTGAATATTTTTTTCTGTTTTACCCCTGAACTCACCTCTCATTTTAATTAAATATTTATTTTGAAAACAGGCAGGTTTCGGTTTCTTTATTGCTTATCCGGTGATGAGGTAATGACGGTAATCTGCCAGTCTGTACCTTTTGTATGCACAAAAATCAATTCAGGGCAAGCGAAGCAAGGGATGAGGATGTGCGTTCGTAATCATAGGCAACCCTAATCTACGCCTCTCATGTGCCCGACTGCCTTAGTGTGTATGCATCTGTATGATTGATATGGCGCATAAAACTATGAAGACTACACTTCACTAACTTTTAGCTTTAGTTTTGGTTTTAGCTCTTTTTGGCAAGCATAGAAATATATAAATTATTTTGAAAAATCTGGAAGAATGATGTTATCGGTAAATATTCTCTTTTCGGTAAAAATACCAAAAAATCCAGTCGAAGTCCATGCATAGACAATCTGATATTTACAATATGAATTTATATTCTAAATTCTATGCATATCCGTTCCTATTCGTCAATATTTCATTTAAAGCTTTTATTTGTCATAAGATTTTAGCAAGATGTAAGATATTAAAGGCAACACGGTACCCTGCAGCCCAGTTGACAAGGACGACAAGCTATCAAGATTAGGGATATTTAGATCCACGAAAAGTATCGATGTGTATCCATTCTAATCGTTTTAGGAAGTATCAGTACTCTAAAATATTGGAATAAAATTATCGATATCCAGCGGAAGGAAACGAAGAGAAAAGTAATCTGAAGTTAGTCACTCTTTCTGACACAGTCCGGATCGAAAGATGATACCAGTGAAATGTATCGATACACCCTAGTGTCGTATATAAAAATATCGATCCAAATGTCGGGTATGGGAAGCAAAGTATCGATACTTCTAAATATAGGATCGTATCGAACATCCCTACTGTCAAGGTGCGGCGTCATGGCAATAATTTTAAATTTTCATTTGCATTTTTCAAGTGTTGTGCAACGATTTTGGGAAAAATTCCACGTATAGTCTTATAAAGCATAGTAGAGTATATTTCAACAGTTGGCGGAGCTTGCTCCACTGGGAGCAAGGGTTGACGGATCCCACACATGTGTCACAAGTTGGAACGGGAGTAATCTGCTGTTATTCAAGTAATGACTAATATAAATATAACCTAGAATGTGTACTCAGTGAAACAAGGAAATTATTGCAAATTCAATTTTTTTGCCGGTAGCTTTACGACATACATTAGAGTAATTCTTAATCGGTGTAAATATAGTGCGGATCTTTGTTCAGTTCCTGAACAACCAAAACATATTTGACTTTATCGATGTATGGATATCAAAAATCCTGAACGGTTTTGTGGGAATATCAATCAACGGTGCTATAATGGTACTGATGAACGGCAACTAAATGAATGAATGTTTGGAAACGAGCAATATCTATGGAATTTTTCGTAGAGTCTGTCATCAAGTAGGTGCTTAATGACTATCTGCAAGAGGTTTATAGGAAAAAAATACACGGTAGGTGATGTTAAATCAGTAAAATCGCATATCAATTGAAGAAAATAATATAAACACGAATAAACTATCGACAATATTAAATAAAAACATGAATGTTATTCACAAAAAGGAACACTTTTTTAAATTTTTAGTAAATTATATGATGTAGTTTCTTAAAATTCAATAATCTGGTGATGTTGCAATGACAAGGTGTCATCTGATACTTTGACCGTATTTTGTGTTCAACGTTTCATAGCTATTGGTTGCTAAAATTTGTTGATTGGCGCTTGAAGCTCATTCGCTGTATTTGACGGACTGTTACCCTATAGGTGGAGAATAACGGACTGTTAATTTGACAATCTTGGTAAGATCCACCCTGAATATATCAAGCACCCCACGCTTTTTACTCTCAATTGAATTATTCTGTTAATAACTTCGATTTTATTATAATTTTATTTTGAGGTCATTAATTATGAATCACTGTTCGACCATCTACTACTGTAATACACGCTCTTTGTAATTAAAAATTATTTTCTACTTTTTAGTTCGGTTAGCTATAAAGGCGTGTTTTTCTAGTTTTTTAAACTCATGTTATTTATACAAATTATAGATCATTGGCAATGACAATACATTTTAAATCTATCTGTAAATCGTCAAATGCATCTATCACCTCCAGGTGGCAACGAGGTAAATCAGCATAGCTCAGACCAGATACATCACCCTCGCTCATCGCCTCGGGAACTCGAAACGACTTCTTTTTCGGGGTTGGTTTTCGCGTTGAGTAAAGAACCTGATCTTAACTTGATGGTATTGCAATTAACTTTTGGTGGGCACTAATGATTCTACATATAGTTGCAAGAATTCTGTCCCCTGTCGCGTTTTAAGTTCGTACCAAGGAGGTGGAACGGTGGTGTGAAACATTGCGTTTAAAAGAATGCTAATGGCACCCTCATGCTCCAACAAGCAAAAATATTGAAATTGTGTAAGAAAGAAAAACCATAGCGAATGGTTGAACGTTTATCTCATCATTAGTTGTCGAGTGTTGAAGAAAATGAATCTGGGCACCCTGTGCAGGAAGGTAACTTTATAACACTTTGCGTTGCGTTCTTAGAGTGATGGCCCCTTACTTGATAAACCAAATTGATATAATCTCAAGGATTCTAAAACTCGGTACGAACTTCGGAATGGGTTCTGCATAATACTCGCATACCTTGAAGTGTGCAATGAGTAGAGCAAACTGTTAAGATGCCGTTTCGCACAGCAGATTAGGTAGCGAGATTATAGTACATTTGTCGAAGCAAGAAACTAAACCCAAACACACTGCACACTGCGTACCTAGGCGCATCGTCTCCCACTCCACCTTCATGGTTTCTCATTTGTCCTGTATATAGGCACGACGAACTCTGCACAGTTATGCTTGCCGATTCTTCAACTATATCACGTACTGAAAACGCGCTGGCTATGTTTTGGTTTAATGTCTTTCCTATATAGATAGACTATATTGATATTGCACCAGTACAAGTCTTGTCACTGCCATTGTAAAAGATGTCTCAAAATTAACGCAGATTTGAATAAGCTGAAAACACAGTTTTAGGTCTTTAGATTGTCATTTTGACTGAACCGTAAAGTACTTATGTATAGAATATCATATCGGACAAATGACCTCCACGGCTTTGAGCATACGCACTTTTTTCGAAATTTTGCTTGACCTTTCTGCATCAATTTCCCCTTGTAATGCACGGGTGGTTGTGGGCTCATTGACATAGACCTTCGACTTTAAATGAACCCATAAGAGCAAATCCAATGGTGTTAGATCATATGATCTAGGGGGCACGACCAGGAAATTCCTCATAAAGTAATTGAATTGTTTCACTGGCTGTAATGTATGTGGCATCGTCTTGTTGAAACCATATATTGGACCCATCCATAGCATCCAGTTTCGGCAGAAAGAACAGTGTTATCATGTCGCGAGATCGAGCATTAGTAATAGTTACTGCTTCAAAACGGTATGGTCCAATGTTGCCTCCAGCCCAAAATCCGCACCAAACAGTGACTCGTTGTGGATGCATTTGTTTTTCGACAATCGCACGTGGGTTCTCCGAACCCCAAATACGGCATCTTTTGCAATTAAGGTGAAAATGTGCTTAGGATGATTTTACTAGAAAAATCAGCATCCACTTGTTGATGTTCAATAATCTATTCCACGAACTCACTTCGCTGCTTATGGTCATTAGGCTTCAGTTGTTGTGATCATTGAATTTTGTAAGCGTGGAGACATATCTTTTGTGAGTATAAGCCGTAGAGAGCTTCTTGAAATTTGCAAATCTTGTCCACGACGCTGAATTGATGTTCCTGGGTTATCACACTCTTACGCACTGCTCCGACATGGACATTTGTACGGCTTGTTTTTTGAGGAACCGGAGTGTTTAGCGTCTCCAGCTGATCCAGTATCCCGAAATTTTTCAATTATTCTTTTCACAGTTGCCGAGGTTAAGACGCTATTCTGGCCATATTTTGTAATTTTCGAAATGCGGACGCTAAGCTGTCATTATGTTTGAAATATTGTTCAATGATGAAAACACGTTGTTGTATCGTATGACGCTCCATTTTTACTAACCCTAACCTCTCAGCTGTCTGATTGTTCTGTAAAAATCTTGCGTTAATTATGGGACAACCCTTATTTAGGTCCAATATCTGTACAGAAATCAAATGGAATCCACTGGACCATGCAGATGCATCCAGTACTAACAAACCGACTTGCTGTCTTCTTCCGCATAAGTGAAGGAGGCATTCTCCCATGAAAGGTAGATCATTCAATTAGTCAGCCATGCTAGGGATGTTAAATCCAACCTCCAAATAATAAAGTTCTATGAGGGTAATAACAATATGTTGTTAAAAGCTCTTAAGCTCTCCTCGTTGATCACCATTTTGTTAATACACGAGTACTTTGCATATAAAATATAACACAATATTTTTGTTTTTTATGCATCACATGTAACTCAATTCATGAAAAAATAGAGGTTACTGTTAATAGAAGATACTCATAATTTAACTATAGAGTACTTGAAAAACCAGCATATTGTTTCTCATTCGTTTTTCAAATTGAATTTTTTCAGTGACAGTGATACATTCTCTGTCTGGTTGCTCGCGACCTGCACGACTATTATTTAAAAACCTATAGAACGTGAAAAAATTCAACAAACGTCATCTTGCAGACTATGAAGTTCTTAGGGTGCAAATTGTTCATTCCACGTTCGCTCGCAATGATCGCTGTGAGCGTCAAACTATGTAGGAATGACTCATCTACACGCATTGTTGGTTGCAGAAAGCAAGTATATGTTTTGTGAAGCCGAGTAGTCCGTAGTGTTTATCTCTGAGAAGATTTGAAAGAAAGAAAGTTGTTTGATTATGTGTATTGGTCAATTATTACTGAATATGCTGCCAGTGAAGTATATCTGTTAGCTGTGCCTGAAGGGTTATTTATATGTTGTCCTTTCTGAAGACAGGTTATGTTATACATGACTATCTTTCCCGTCTTTTTTTTGTGTTATCTGAAACTTTAAGGAGCATTGAGGGCAATCGCCACCACGCCCACGTTATGTGCAATTAAGCCACATCACAGAAAAATTACGACTCACCACACTTCAAATAATATACACATATATATATAATAAAATTCAAATGACTGGAAATAAAAAGTAATGTAGTGGCACTTTCATAAATATTCCTATCTGTAGCGTATTTTCTTACCTGTTACATCACCAACACCATTTTCTTTTCTTATCTCTCTCATTTTTGAAATTCAGCAAATTTGCATATGTAACTTCCAGAATGAATAAGAAAAAGTGGATACGCCAATAATTTCTAGCTTTGAATCTCAAGTAAGTGTATTTGAGAGTAGAAACCAACCAATGGAGTTATTTTATATTATATTATCAACACATATTAAACACACAAATCCTCAATATGGAGCTGTGCACTGCCATTTTCTTCCATCTATAGTATAAAAGTTACAGCTTAGAGATCCAATAATGCTGTCTCTGAAGCATGATAACGCTTAACAAGTGTCCATCAGCTAGTGCCAAGTTAACGTCTTGTAGAAAAACCTATGTTATGCCAAAAAAACCACCTATGACACTTTTCGTCATACCCGTGCCGGTCATTGGTCGAGTTCTTCCTTTGCGATTTGCGCAAAGAGCGACGTCACGTCCTATGTGAATTAACTTCGAAGTATATTCTCGAGACGTACGTTTCCCAAAACTCATTTTGTAGATCCCAAGATGCAGAACAGAAGTTTTCATAGCTCTAAATTCCAATCATTTTAAGCCTTATTGCACTGTGAATATGGTTGCGCGCGATGTTAACTTACGGTGACACCGATGACATTTACAATTACTAACCGATCGTACAGGCGCTGCAGCTGCTTGTTTGTTTATTTATTCAGTGCAGATATGGACGTTTATCTGTATGTGAATGCCGTAGTGCCATTTACAATGTTCCAACGGTGATAAACATTTAGAGTAATTCAACCGAATTGACAATTCTGTTTTTATGTTTCGCCGTTTACCGTCGAAAACAACGTTTGCTCTTGTAATAAACCGGATACTGATGTGTGAGATCATCCAGATCATAAGAATCGTAGTTCAACAATATTTAACAGGAAAATAGTTCATCACACACATCAATACACGCAAAAATAATAATTTCCTAACTTTTGACCTATACTATAACTATCTGAAACTGTAATGACTCATCGATGTTCACGTGAACATCACTTAACTACCAGTAGTCGGCTGTTCATAGGCGGGGTATGAATGTTTAACATGGGTGAACTAGATTTGTCACATGCTTAATAACGAGTGGTTTGAAACATATTGTAAGTCAAAAATTTGGGAATTACCTTTATTGATCGTCGCTTCCACTTACATCTGACAGTAATAAACTGTCGCTATCGCTTTCCTCGTTGAAATTGACTATAACTGGCTCTATGATGGTGTCGATGTGGTGGTCAAGCTGCCATTTTTGTTTCTTCCTTCACAACATGACGGATAGCATTCTACCAAGCTTCGGGCGTTACTAGCTGTATGGAAGTCTCAAGTAAAACCTTAACGTCTGGTAATTTGAAGGTTGTGTTATGGCGCGCAATATAACCCTTCACTTGAGCCCAGATGAGCTCTATTGGGTTCAGTTCACAGTGGTAGGGCGGTAACCGCAGCACAGTGACACCACATTGACGGGCCATCTCATCAGTCACGTAACTAATGTTCGCAGGTTTGTGCTGTTTAATTTTTTCATACAATTCCGCTTTCACACATGAATCGTCAAACGGGATTCCTTTTTCGCGAACCATTGCTGCATGTCACTTTTTCGAGATCCCATAGTCGGTACACGTTCGGCTCGACGACTATGGTAGGAAGCATTATCCATGACGATCACAGAGTTGGGCTCAACTCGCTGAAGCACCCCTTGAAACCAGCTCTCGAAGCAGCTGGCATTCATTTCGTCATGGTAATCACCTCCTTTCTTAGAGACGAAAATCAAGTCACACTCTTCTAAAAAGCCACTATCGCTACCAATATGAGTTACGATCAATCTTTGACCTTTCCCTGACGGTCCACGAAGACCTGTTGACAAACCTTCAATGCTTGCTTGTCGGTTACTCACTACGTTTTTGTCTATCAGGTTTTTTTAACTGTGTGACCTGCATTTACCCATGTCTCGTCCAAATAATAGATTTTTCTGCTTTGTCGCTATATTCAATCATTTCGCGTAGGTATTTTCGACGCCAGGCGACTATTTCAGGTCTCTCTATCAATACTGACTTCCGATTACGCGTTTCGTAACGAAAATTAATTTCGTGCAGGGATTTCCTCATACCTCGACGCTCATCTGGGGTATAATTTCATTTTCTTTGATCGCTGCTGGATGTACAGCCTTGAGGGGGGTTGGTATCTCATTCCTAAAGAA